>JAQIFY010004771.1:0-11524 GCA_028533085.1 Varecia variegata | reverse complement strand
AGGAGATACTGTAGAAGTAAAATTAGTTGCAGGTTAATTTTTAATTTTATGAAACATACTAATGGTGGCAAGACAATTCTGTTAATAATAATAAAATATTTTATGATATTACTACTTTGATAAACCTAAGATTTAAGCATACAAATATCAATTATATTTATGTATACTAAAATGAAAACATAGATATCAAAATTAAAAAATAAAATACAATTTAAAATCACTTAAAATAAAATAAAATTCTTAGCTTTAAATTTAACAATATCACACAGGACTTTAGTTGCAAAATATATACAATGTTGATGAAAAATATTACAGGATATTTAAATAAAGGGAGAGAGATTTGGGGCTTACAGATTGGGAGATTTAACATAAAATTAATATGGCAATTTCCAAAGTTGATATGTAGGCTTAACACAGTCCCAATCAAAATCCTAGCAAGATTTTTACTAGATTAGTCTAATATGTATATAGCAAGACAAAAGAACTAAACTAACTAAAATAATTATTTTAAAGTAAGAATAAATGAGAAGGAATTACATCAACCAATTTCAAGATTTAATATGAATATATAGATACAGAATAAAGATTGTATGATACCACATGAGAGATAGACACATAGATATATGGAACATAACAGAGACCACATAAATAGACCCACACATATGCCTAACCAAATTATGACAAATAAACAAAAACAATTTAATAGAGTAAAGACAAAATTTTGAATGAATGGTGGCAGAGTAATTGGACACTCACAGGCAAAAATTTTTAAAAAACAAGACAACAACAAAAAAACAACTTGACCTACCTTTCACATCTTTTACAAAAATTAATTTAAATTTTTTATGAACTTAGCCATCAAAGAAAGACTATGAAAATATAAAAATATAAAAATATATAGTTAAAAATATAAAAAAAAAGTTTCAGGGTTTAGGGCTGGGTAAAGATTTCTTAGATATCATACCATAAATATGATCCTTAAAAGGAAACATGGATAAATTGGACTTCATCAAAATTAAAAAATTTTTGCTTTGTCAAAGACCCTGTTAAGGCAGTGAACTGACAACAGACTAGGAACAATTATTTTCATACTACAAAAGACTGCCATCTAAAAATTATAAAGGATTTTCAAAACCCAACAGTAAAAAATCAAACAATCCAATAAAAATATAAGAAAAAGCCATCAAGAGACATTTCAATGAAAAGGACATAAAGATGGTAAATAACCATGTGAAAAGATGTTCAACATCATTAGTCGTTAGGGAAACAAATTAAATCCTCAGGAGATAGCCTTACACACATATCAGAATGGCTGAAATATTAATAAAAAATACTGACAACACAAAACACTGGCAAGAACACATAGAAATGATATGAATCTTAATTTCTGATAGTAATGTTAAAATAGTACAAATCCTCTGAAAACATTTTGGCAGTTTTTTAAAAAACAAAACATGAAATTATTATACAACCCAGTATTATAGTCCTTGGCATATATCCTAGAGAAATAAAAATATTTGCACACAAAACCTGTACATGAATATGTACACCTTTATTCCTAATAGCCCAAATCTGGAAACAACCCAGATGCTCTTCAACCGGTGAAGGGTTTAACAATATACAGCACATTCATACCATGGAATAGGACTTAGCAGTACCAAGGAAAAACCAGTGGTACACATAAAAACACATAACATTCCAGAAAATTATTTTGAGTGAAAAACACCAATCATAAAAGTTTACATACTCTAGAAGTTCATTTATATAACATTTTTGAAATGGCAAAATTATTGAAGTAGGGAACAGGTTAGTAGATTACAAAGGTTGGGCAGGAGTTCGGGTAAGAGGAAAGTAGGGTATCTTCACACCTAATGGGTGGAGTGGGCAACGTCTGGAGGATGGACACGCTTGAAACTCTGGCTCGGGTGAGGCAAAGACAATATGTGTAACCTAAACATTTGTATCCCCATAATATGCTGAAATAAAAAATTTTTAAAAAAGCAACATGAAGAATTCTTGTGGAGATGGAAATATTTTGTATCTCTACTGTATCAATGTTTGTATCTCTACTGTATCAATCTACTGTATCAATGTACTTTGTATCTCTACTGTATCAATCTTTGTATCTCTACTGTATCAATCTTTGTAATTTTGCAAGATGTTACCATTGGCGGAAATTGGTTAAAGAGCACAGGGGCCTTTCTATTTTATTTTTTATAATTTCATGTGAATCTAAAAGTATCTCAAAGTAAAAAAACTTAATTATTAAAAAGAGATTATATATCTATACAAAATATTAATAAAGATGCACAGAGATCTGCAAAACTTTCCAGTGATCATGGTGATTTAGAACATGAGAAATATGAAGGGGAATTTAACTAATGTAAATATGAAGATGAAAGGTCCAACATTTTCTAATAGAAGAAATATACAGAAAGTAATGGCACACAATGGTCAGCCAAATAAATTAGACCAGCTCTTTTACTAAAAACAACTGGTGTAAACATGGTGGTACTCATGTAGTACAAACACATATTGCCCAAAGGTCAAATGCACAGTAATTTGAAAAGTTAAATATTAAAAACATTTATACTGTACAAAGTCTAACTATATTTCTAGAGCTAAATAGGGATATTTCATAATGAAAAAGGTATCCTCCACCAAAAAGAAAGCTTGAAATATGTTTTAAGTATGCTGAAAGGGAATATACAAATGAAAGTAAACTTTTTAGCAATTTGCTCTGCATTTTTCAATTCCTGCACTTTTTTCAATATTCCTTGAGTACTACTTCTCATCACAAAAAATTATCTTATACATGGTCTAAGTGAGGACTATCTCATCACCTTGCATATTAAATTGTAGTAAAGAGTAAAGTTTAACATTTATATTCAGGAACGCATAAGATACTTTGAGGACAACATTATTAGAGACAATAGAGATTTTTTAAGTGTTTTTGTTGTTTTAATCAGAATTAGCAAGCTTATATTTAATTATGAATATTGGATGGATTATTGAAAATATTGAAAAAGTACATTTTTATGCAGAAACACCAACATAAATATTAGTTGTTCATTTCTTGGTAACAATTCCTTAGTCCTACCTCTCTAGCAAATTGTTACTAAAGTACAATGAAAAAGCAAGAATTAGTGGGATAGTCAACTGTTGCAATTATACTTTATGAAAAATGATGACCTGAGGAAGAGAAGAAAGACAGTTTATTAATTAACATCTTTTTATTAACACCACTCAAAGCACTATATGGCTAATGAATTAAACACAAAACAATATGTGGGTTACCAATGTGTATGGATAACAAGCACTATAGGGTAATATAATTCTGCTTAAAGGCATACTAATGTACTTTATCATACATAATCCAATGTAATATAGGCGATTAAAAGTGAATAAAAGTAAGACTTATGTTTTCATTTGCTGAAAATTAATCCACTAAATAGGAAAATTAGTAAGAAATTAATGACATAGAAGTCATTTTCTCTTTCATCACATGTGAGAAATAGAAGGTAAGACTACAATGATAATATATTTAATATTAGTTGGAAGAGAACATAAGGACTAATGATAGAAAAATAAATTTCATTTTTTCATATCAAGCTTTCTGCTGAATTTAAAATATAAATTATTGTGGTTTTCCTGTTTGTTTTTCCTAGTAAAAGATATTCCATGTTGTTCATAGTTATTAAGATACCCAGGAATAAGTTATGGGTTTCAGTGTTTTATGTTTTCTTTTTTATTCTTTGCTTGCTTCATAAATTGCTTTAACAAATGTTATATATAGCCATAATATGTATAATGTATTTTATAAATATATGCAATATTTTATAATATACATTCCTTTTCTATTTTTAATTCCATATTCTTATTCATTCTTCACTTTTATAATATTAACTATATTGCTTTATTACTGCAGTTCGTACATTTTTCGTGTGTTTATGTCTTGGAAAGTTTAGGGTATGGTTTTCCTAAGTGCAACAATTTTCAAACTAATCAATTTGAGATTATGTAAATTTCTGACTGCTAAATTCCTGACTCTATTATAGTCACAATGCTAATAGTATTTTCACTAAATTAAATTACACATTCAGAATCCCAGGACACTAGGGGTAGATTTAATGCATTAGATTTTGGATCTAATTAACACAATTGATATCCCTTTTTGGTACATTCATTTTTAATTAAATTAAAAACTGCTTACTTCAGTATGGTTAAAAATATCCAAAAGATATTTCATATTAAAAATAAATACTTTTTAAAAATACACTGAGTGGTATTCATCTCAGAAACTTCTTATAAACTTGTGTAGAAAATATCAATTTTTAAAGAACTGTATGATATTTACTTTTAGTTATTACATTAGAGAAGAGACCGATATATTCTTATGCCTCTAGTAATTGAAATTTCTAATCCTTAACAGATAAAGCTGCTCATACAACTTAATAGATATAACTTTCCATCTATATCCCTGGTGCCCACATATAGAAGGACACTCTCCTGTTTTCAAACTTAATGAAGTTTCATGCTTCAAGTAGTATTTGAATCTCCTGTCATTAATGCTTTTAGATACTCTCTAATTCACAACTCCATCTATTTTCTTCTCTAATTAACAACTACTTGTTTCTTTGGTTTTCCTCTTACCACACTTCATAGCAAATATTTTTGCCTTTCTCCTTTATTATATCATATTTCCTTTGAAGGCAGAACCATTATTTTATTATATATTAGCATATATTGCCCTCTAAATATGTAACAGTATGCATGATATAGCTGATGGTTAAATATTTATTGAATGAGGCATCAAATACATTTTGTAAAACTTAATCTCCAATTTAGTTTATTTTATGCTCCCAATAACATTTTGTATGTTTCCTAAAGCTCCCTTGATATGGTAACACATAGTAGGTGGCTTAAAACAGAAATTTTTCTTCATAGTCCTTGAAGTCAGAAGTCTGAAATAAAGGTGTTAGTAGGGGCATGCTCCCTCCCAAGGCTCTAGGAAAGAATCCCCCCTTTCCTTTTCCAGCTTCTGGTTGTCCCTGGTGTTTTATGTCTTGCAGCAGTATGACTCCAATCTCTGCCTCCATCTGCACTTAGCCTTGTTCTCACCGTGTCTTCTTCTCTTCTTATAAGGATACAGTCATTGGGCTTTGGGCCAAACCCAAATCCAGGATGATTTCATTATGAGAGCCTTAATATCTGAAAAGAGATATGTTCCAAAAAAATCAGATTCTGAGGTTTCAGGTGGACACGAATTTTGAGGAAACACTATTCAACACACCACAATGTTTCACATAGATTTGAATTTAGTTGCTATTTAAAAATATTACCTAAATTGGTAAAAAGACAGAATTTTATTTAGTTTAATATGTCTTTATAATAAAACTGAAAAATCTAAGGAAAAAAGACATCCTATAAAAAAGACTTCTGCACTCGAATATTTTAGCAAAACAATTCCCAATTGCAAAGATGTGGAAACAACCCAAGTGTCCATCAATACATGAGTGGATTAATAAAATGTGATACATGTATACCGTGGACTACTACTCAGACATAAAAAAAAAAATGATGAACTATCTATTATATTATCCCGAGTGGAGCTGGAGCCCATTCTTCTAAGTATTACAATACTGGAAAAACAAGCACCACATATACTCACCATCAAATTGGTATTAACTGGTCAACACTTAAGTGCACATACAGGAATAACATTCATTGGGTGTCAGGCAGATGGTGGGGAGAGGATGGGTATATACACACATATACCCATGCAGTGCGCACCGTCTGAAGGATGGACATGCTTGAAGCTCTGACTCAGGTGGGGCAAGGGCAATATACATAACCTAGACATTTGTACCCTCTTAATACACTGAAATAAATAAATTAAAAAATAAAAGTGATATATCTATACACACACCCAAATGCACTCATGCACACACACACACCCCTCATGGAATACTAGTCAGCAATAAAAAACAATGAAATAATGTTTTCTGCAGCAACTTGAATGGAACTGGAGACCATTATCCTAAGTGAAGTATCTCAGGAACAGAAAAACAACTGCAACATGTTCTCACTTACATATAAGTGGGAGCTAAATTATGGCTGTGTATGGGTCATACAGAGTGGTATAATGGACTTTGGAGACTGAAATGGGGGGGGAGGGTGGAAGGGAGAGAGGGATAGAAAATTACCCATTGGGTACAATGTGTACAATTTAAGAAATGGGTACACTAAAAGCCCAGACTTCAAAATTTTGCAACATGTACATGTAACAAAACTCCACTTGTACCCCCTAAATCTATTGAATTTTAAAAAGTATGATACTAATCTTATAACTTTCAACTAGGAGACTAGAACTGTCAACCCATGAAATCTAAACTCCAAATAATAGGAAATAGAGGAAAATGGTAAGAAAATCATTTTTAAAATATTTTTAAAAAAAATCCCCCAAGCTAAAGAATATGACAAACAATGGATGAAAACTGTCTTGCACCAGGGCATGTCATCATGAAATTTATGAAGACTAGGGATATAGGCAAGTTTCCACAAAAGTTTGCAGAAGAAAAATTTAAAAAATTTACAAATGGTACATGTAATACATACAAAACACTTAAATAGTGTTTGGAAAATAGTAAATGCTATATACATGCATAGCATGTCTTCCTAATGGTAGAAGTGATGATAGTCATGCTAGTGATTGTTTAACAAAATATTTTTGCAATGAAGTATTTACAGATGTGCAGCTGTAAAGGTATTTGTTTAGGTACAATACCTGATATTACTTGGATTTGCTTATTATATACAGGATTAAATTGTGTTAAAATATATTTGCAATAATGTTTACTTTATCTATTAAGATTCTGAAATTAAAATGTAGAGCAATCTGAGATTATCCTTGTAAATTTATCTTTAAATTGCAGATATGGCTCTGTTAGCTCTGTGTAGAGATGAAATTGTTTCCTGCTAAAACCACCTGAGGATGAAATTAAACATACTTTAACTGGGCTATAACCATGGGAGGTCTCTGAAGTGTCTGTTTGTATAAGAAATGTATGAATTACTTTTCTTACCTCCTGAGGTGCTCTGTGATGATGGCCTGTATTGAAGAAATAGTAAGTGCTTTATAATTTCCCCCAAATAGACAAAGATTTAAAAAAAGTAAAATGAATAAAATAAAAGCAAATTTGACCTCCAAAAAGATTTCAAATGAGAAGAGTTTTCAAATAAACAATTTTTCTGTTATTTAGGCCATTAACTATTAATAAAAAAGCATGCTTTTAATAGAAGGGTTTGACTTGCATGTTTGTGCATGCGCACATATATTTATTTGCTTAGAAGGAGAAAATATCTATTTTTATCAAAGCTGTTGAAATTTTAAAATCTCATTCTTAACATACACAAATATTAAATTTTGCTACTTAAGTGCTTATAGGGGAAACAATATAACTTCCATGGATAGAATGATACTAAATTTTGAAAAATTGAAAAAAGTCAGTCTTAAAATACCAAAGAAATAAAGATAGCACTGAACATAGCACTGAACAGTTTTGATTTTTATAATTTTATGCCATATTATCCAAACCCTAAAAAGTAGTACTTCTCTTATATGACTTGAAATCTTTAGTTTTGTCAATCCACACAATGTTACTAATATTACAATATTCTTAATTTAAAAAATGCTTTGTTGAGAAAAATAGAATTGTGAAGATTTTTTTGATTTATAGTCTCTCTTTAAAATTTGAATGACCTTGTTACATTAATTTTTATTTTAAAAATGACAATTTTCATTTCTAATATCAGATATTAATATATAGGACAAACAGAGCAAGAAATACAGATTTAATTTAAATAGGTTTTTGTTTTCTATAGTCCTTTTTTTATAAATGTAAAATAACCATCTTATTTAATTAAAAAGAACACAAGGAATTTATGAAAGATTAGTATTAATATTTAAAAAATAGTTGATATGGTACTTTTTCTTAAAACAGACTTTACACAAGACAAATGAGTCCTAGAGAGCTGCTGTACAGCCTTGTGCCTCTGGTTAACAATACTATAGTTTATACTTACACATTTAATAAGAGAATAGATCTTAAGTTTTCTCATCACTAAAAATAATAACAATAACTAAAAAGAGAGAAAGAAAACTTTTGGAGGTGAAGGATATGTTCATGGCATAGATTATGCTGATGATTTCACAGGTGTACACTTATTTCCAAATTGATCAGGTTGTACACATTAAATATGTACAACTTTTTCTATATCAGTCATACCTCAATAAAGTCAGTAGTAAAAAGACATAAAAGTTCTAATTATTTCCATTTCCTATCAAGTTCAAAATAAGGCTGCTATTTTTTCTGTTCAATATGTTATCCTTAAAAATTATGATATTAATACTATAGTGACTAAGTCTCTAAATCTTACATTTCAATGTCTTACCACAAATGAAATTTTAAGGAATATTTGAGAAAATTATTATACTGTAAAATTTCTGTGAATGAAATATGACATGACGAATCCCCAAAAATACTTTGGTTTCAAGAAAGTAAAATATACATTTGCACAACCTCTATTGATAAAGCAATTATCTGAAGTTAAATACAAACTGAGGTGTTAGTGAAAGTAGGAAATATTTTATGATGTAGAAAAAAAATTAATGTTAAAAGCCATAAAGGGATTGTAAAGTTACAGTATAAAAGAGAAAGATCAAATATAACAGCCTATAAGATAAGAGAGGGGACAAAAATGAGTTTCCAGTGACAGTCAGGACAGTTCTTGCAGCCTCTAGAAAGTTTTAGGAGTAGAGGTGACACATATAGAGAATAAATAAATAATGAAATTATTTCAAGTAGATAGTTATATATAAGGTGTTTAATGACCACAATAGGAAACACCTGTATCACAAGAATGGAAAAACAAGCACCACATGTACTCACCAGCAAATTGGTACTAACTGATCAACACTCATGTGCACATATAGTATTAATAGTAACACTCATTGGGTGTCGGGCAGGTGGTGCGGGGAGGAAGGGATGACTATATTCACACATAACGGGTGCGGTGCACACTGTCTGGAGGATGGGCACACTTGTAGCTCTGACTCAGGCAGGGCAAAGGCAATATATGTAACCTAAACATTTGTACCCCCGTAATATTCTTAAATTAAAAAAAGCAGGGTAAATAGCAGAGCACTGAAAAAGCAAAGCAAAAGAAAACATGCACGAAACTGTAGCATCATAGACAGAGAAGTAATAGTCAAAGAATTAAGAGAAGACATATAAAAGCAGGAACTGGGTTTGCTATATTTAACCCAAACTGCATTAACCAGGTTCTGAGAACATGCACAGGGAGTAACCATGATTCAGTAGACCACATGATATAAAACTGATAGAATAACAAAGAGCAGCCTTGTTAGAACAACGAGTTAGGTATCATTTGCCTGCATGTAATGTCTTTTTAATAATTAATAATAAAAATATTTTATATTATAATATCCAAAGTCATGTATTAGATTAGAAATACTGAATAGAAAGATTATTTTAATGCAAGTATTAATGATATATAAATAGAATTTTTAAATCTTAGAAGATATTTGCTTAACCTATATACAGCTTTGGCCAATAATGCATCAAATTGTTAAATAATAGCACTTACTACAGATTAAGGGTAAATTTTAGTCATCAAAGCCCATAATACGTTTATAGTAAGATAGATATTGAAAAAAATAACAAAATATGATTTGCTAAGGTTCATTATAAGGTTCATTACACAGAATTTTTTTTATTCTTATTTCAGCATATTGTGGTGGTACAAAAGTTTAGGTTACGTATATTGCCCTTGCCCCCCCAACTCCCGAGTCAGAGCTTCAAACGTGTCCATCCCCTAGACAGTGCGCATCGCACTCATTATGTATGTATACACCCATCCCCTCCCCCACCCACATCTGCCCGACTTGGATGCTAAAACGGTAATATTTTTATTTAGATAATACAAAAATGTAAAGTGCTTATTATTCTTGTATTAGTTGCTATTATAGAGAACTTAGGAACACTGTTAATTAGATGAGTAGCTCTAGTACTTTATCTTCTGTTTGATATAAATATTACATTATTTATATTATCACTTTATTTATATGAATATTGGCAGCATGAATCATAATGGAATAAAAATCCATAGAACATTCTGATCGATATCTACTGACTATAATATATAATGCTTTGAATTACAGATTTTAACATTATTGACTATGAAGTCTCTCTAATGGAATTAAAAAAGATATTTGTGCAAGTGTTTGACCAATTCAAAATATGTTAAAGATTATGACACTTAATCTCTGAATATTGCTCAAATTAGATCCAATGGAATCAATAAACAATTTCCACTTATGCCAAGATAAGAACATTGGAAGTAACACAAAAAATTTAAAAAAAATTAAAATAGACTTAACTTTTATGTACCATAGCTGAAAGCTTAAACCTGATGATTGGATGGGGGCTTAAAGAAAAATCAACATTTCAAATAATATCAAAAGACCAAATAGATGAGATGTTGTAAGGAAAATCTTGCTTCAACTTCACTGGCATTACACAGACAATATCTGCTGTAAGAACTGTGTCTGAACCATTGCTTAAGACCAGACAATTGTGACAATGAGGATATGATCGGTACATGTGTAAATGACACCTGGAGATCACACAGAGCAGGTGATTGGGAAACCTAGTTGAGTATTACACTCATGCACAAACACACACACAAATGGTGATAAATGTAATTTGATTGTAAAGAATGTCCAATGGTAATCAACTCAAGGACTCTTTGACAGCCAGAAGGAACTTTGCATTATACAGTTACCAGCTATAGGCAAATAACACACCTTTGAGTGTATTTTCATCACTACAAGCACCCCATAATGTTCATGATGGCAGATATTTTTGTCTTTTTATACTGCTGTACCCCTAGTGCCAAGAACAGCACCAGAAATGAGGTATATACTCAAAATAATATTTGTTGTAGGAATGAATGGCATAGGCTATAAACATTAGCCACATTGAATGGAAATAGTTTAAACTAAAATATACATCTTATAATTCAGGCATAGAACCCAGTGTCTGGAAAGATTTGGGAAATGTAAAAAATGTAGAACTAAGACTATAATTGTGAGGTGTTTAAGCAAGAACATCATGTGATTCCCTAGAACTCAGAGTTCAAGACCGTAGCAGAGTAAGCAGCACAGTTGATTTGGTAGTTAATTATACAAATTATTATTCCAGGGAGACTTCTGACAGTGTAATTAAAATTAAAAAGCTTAATTCAAACAACCCTATCAAAAAGTGGGCAAAGGACATGAATAGAAATTTTTCAAAAGAAGATATAAGAATGGCTAACAAACATATGAAAAAATGTTCAACATCTCTAATCATCAGGGAAATGCAAATCAAAACCACAATGAGATATCACTTAACTCCAGTGAGAATGGCCTTTATCAAAAAGTCCCAAATCAATACATGCT
>JAQIFY010004770.1:0-11525 GCA_028533085.1 Varecia variegata | reverse complement strand
TTGTTAAGTCAAAATGAATAAAAGAATAACAAACTATGCAAGTTACTTCAGATTAACTTCATTTACAAAATATAAATACCAAAATTAAACAATTAATGCCATTTATAATTGCCTCAGTAATGATTCACATCAAGATCTTTGAACTTATATCACTTTGTACAAACCAAACTTGGAAAGTTACATAAAAGCAACAAAGCCAACTCAATTAATTTATTAGCATATTTAAAATTCAGGGTACCAATGATAATTTTGGTTGTCACTTTAAGTTATAAAGTACCAATTTAAAAATCATAATAATGGAAAAGAACACTAAGACTTACACATGTTATATATGATTATGATTTGCTGGACATACTAAAATTCATCTTTATAATAATTGATGAATATATAATACATAAAATCACTTTAGAATAATATGGATACAATGAAAGTGTATATCAAAGGAATAATATTTCATATACTGAGTGCATATTATATTTTTTAATCCAAATTTTTGTAGAATGATTCAAGGCTACTTTAAAAATTAAATTACTTGTAAAGAATAAAAATTACAGTCATTATCATGATTTGTTTTAAAAACAGATCATTATAGCTTAAGTTTCATGGGAAAGAAAACTACAGTTCAGAAAACAAAATAAAGTATTGAGAAAACAATCTAGGTGTGATATTAACAGATATATTTCATTTCTGAATATGGATAAATGTCAAATGAAATTATCTTTTTAAAGTATAAACTTTTATGAGATTATTTTAACTTAAAAAATAGCTACAGCTGTTAGTACAAAAGTCTAATAGTGTTTATTGACAGGCACTGAATTGGAAAAAAAAAGATATTAGGGGGAAATTAAAAGTATACACATTTGATTGAATTTTAAGACAGTGAATGTTACCCACGTTTATCGAGGGTTAGTAGGAAGGAAGAATCTGATTAATAATGAAGCCACTCTCCAATCTCAGAGAGTGCAGCAGAGAATAAAATTTATTTAAGAAAAAAATATTTAAAGCCCTGACTCAAGCCATATATCAAAAGCATTTGTAGACCCTTAACACTGTAAAACTTAAAAAATTATCTTGCTTTGCAATTAACAACCCTAATTTTAATTTTGTCTTGTAACATCAAGTTTTGTTTTCAAGATAGCCAATGCAACCTCATGTATTAATACTTATGTTGCTGTGTCTGCTGGTAGCAATTTAACAGATGTCCCTAACTGAACAGTAAAGCAATGAGGGTGTGGGATTTATATCCAACAACATTTTTTTTTTGTCTAGAATAATTAATTCAGAGTTTCTCTATGAGAGAATAATGTATTTTATAGTGATCACTAATATTTTCTTAGGAGTCCAGTAAACATTTTTTGGGTAGGAATGGATCAGACAAAAATTGCATTAACTTATCTAAAATATAGGACTCAATTATTTGGAGAAAATGTTAATTCTTGTGTGACACAGCCAAGATGATGATAAATTATGTGTAGTGGATTGAATGTTATTGGTGCCACAATATAAATAGAATTTTCCTCCCATAAAATCTCATCTAACAAGATTTACATTTCTTCTCACGTTTTTCTATAAAAGTGGTTAATGGCCATATACCTAGACTGTGCAAGTAAAGATATTGCTTTATGGAAAATCACAGATTGTTCATCTGTATATATTCAGAACCTAGCACAGTGACTGGCCCATAGTAGGTAAGAAAAGTTTACTGGACTAATGGGAAATGTGAAAAAATTCTTTAAAAAAAAAAAAAGAAAGGTAGAATCCCCAGCAATATCCCGTTGCCTCTTTGACTTCCACTCGGGTTCTCTTATTTTAATATTTCACTTTAAAAAACAAAATTAGGCTTTCGGAACATTATGCTATTTTAAATAAAATGAATATTTTATTCTTGAGGGGTGGGAAAATTTTCATATACTGAATGTATGAGTAAAACTTTATACAAATTTTCTGATGGTAATTTACCAAGATTTTTTAAAGCCTTAAAAATGCATATATGCTTCAATCTAATATTCTCATTTATCGGAATTAATACCGAGAGAAGTATTTAAGAGTTACACAAAAATTTCCATGTGTTTTTAATAATAGCAGAAAGCTGGAAACCATCTTCTAAATATATAATAAGTAATTTTTTAAATAAATTATGGCAAAATCACATAGTGAAATATTTTTGAGTTCATTAAAATTATGCTCTTTTTTATGGAAACTTGTCTGTTATATATTAAGTGAAAAATTTAGTTCAAATTGGAATGTATAGTGTAACCTCATTTTTATGCAAGTGCGTATATGCATTTATACACAGAAAAGTGGTGACTCTAACTTGTTAATATGGTTATCTATATATGGGTGGATTTGAATTTTCTTCTTTTTCCTATCTGAATTTTATAATTTTTTAACAGTGGACCTGTAATGCTATTGACATAAGAAAATGCAAATGAGAAAGTAAAAACCAGATGCTTGAAACAAGATAGTGACAAGGCCACTCACAACCACAAAAATGACTAGTTTGCCCCCTGGTTAATTGCTACTTCTTTCTTTACCAATGCAACTCTAGCCCTGCTATAATCCTCTCACCTATTAGATAAAACAAAGAAATCTAATCATCAAGCTGTCCCTGTTTCCCGATAAGTATCTGACCCAGAATGAATTTCTGCTCCTGCCAACACCCCCTCCCTTACTGAGGCTTTCATGATTACACTTGAATGCATTCTCAGACCCTGCTGCACCAAGCTAAATAAACCCAAGTTTGTGACTGTGTGTCCATGGTGGTCTTTGGTTGTTTCTTGTGTGGTGGTGTTGGTGGTGGTGATAGTGTTGAAAGTGATGGCAGTGGTGATGGTGATGATAACATGGGTCATGTTGGTAGTGGTGGTGGTTGTGATGACAGTGATGCTGGTAGTGGTAATGGTGACCCTGGTAAGGTGGTGGTGATGGAGGTGGTAGTGCATGAGTGAGTTTTTAAAACTAGTAGTATCTGGACCCCAAGAAACCAAACAAAAATGTGCTCTTGTACATAGTACAGTAATATTATTTAATATAATAAGTCCTATGACTCCCAGCACAGGAAAGACAAAGAAAGAAATATAGTAAAGTAGAAAAAAACTATGTTAGGAGTCAAGAGCTATAGGTTCTAGTCCTGATTCTGCCATTAGTTTACTTTGTTACCTTGAGCTAATCACTCAACCTCCCAGAACCTCATTTAATTTATCTGCAAAATGAAGTTTACTGGATTAATCCCTAAAGCTTTTTGTGTTTGCTCTTCCCAAGTTATGAAGTCAGAGGCCTAGACTAGACCATGTATAGTCTAGGTCCACTGGCTGTTTTTGTAAATAAAATTTTATTGGAATATAGCCATATTCGGTTATATATTGCCTACAGCTGCTTTCGCATTACAATGGCAGATCCGAGTTGTTGCAAAAGAAACTGTTTAGCTCAAAAGGCTGAAATATTTATTATACAGTGCTTTACAGAAAAATTTTGTGGACCCCTGATCTAGAGTTACATTAAATAGGAGTTTGGCGTGTTGAAGATATATCTTATTAGCAGAAGATATGTTTCACAAGGTAGAAATTTTAGTCTGTTTTGTTCATTAGTGTATCCTTAGTGCCCATGACCATGCCTGGTGTCCAGTAGATGCTGAATAAATATTTGTTAAATGAATGTGCGCATTAGAATGAATGAATAAAAGAATTGTAACCTCTGCAAGCCTGAAATGTTTTATTCATCAGTATCCTTCCTGTCTTGGCAATGTTTCTATTTGCTGTGGAATTTAAAATATATCCAGATGGAAGGAAGTCTATATATAATATTCATCTTCAGTGTTGTCATATAGCATGCCCAATGTATATAGTTCCAGCTACATAACAGACCTTAGCCTGAAGTGAATTCCAGCATGAATTTCAAATACAGTAGCAGCATACAGTGTCTGATCCCACTCAGAAGGCAAGTCTGAATTAATAAAAGCAGATTTTTATATTTCTAGAAAACACTTCTTCTTTAGTTCAGAAAAAATAAAGTCAAGTAAAAATGGAAGAGTTACATTTATCATCTTAGTACTAATATCCATTGTTTTCAGATTTCTAAAAGTAAGGTTTGTTGATCTTTCTTTTGTTTAATGTAGGCACGTGGAATGAAGGTCACCAGCAATGTACCCAAAGTCAAAAGCTTAGGATAATGTAGTTTGCATTTTCTGTTTTTTATATACTGGCATATCCAATAAACTTCTTTTTTAAAAAAAAATTCTTATTTTTTTTACTTCATAAACAAAAGTGTCCATTGTGTTGCATATTGGGTTTTAGTTTTGTGTATTTATTTATTTATTAAGTATTTATTTCATATGCCATCACAGATGGTGCCAATGAAAGATAGCTATTGAATAAAGAGCACAGTCTTTGGAATCACAGATCTGGTTCAAATTTCCAACCCTAGAAACTTACTAGCTCTGTTGCTCTAGGCAAGCTACTTAATTTCACTATGCCTCACTTCCTCCTTTTTAAAATGTGGTTAATAAAAGTTACTTTATCTACTAGGTCAGGGCAATAAATAAGATGACATATTTAAAGAGCCTAACACCTTTTCCTGCACATAGCCTACACTCAAAAGGTATGCAGCTATTATGTCTACTTTGATTATATCATATATTTAAATGATATGTGTTATCATATGTCACATAATTATTTTATGGCTTTTATAGCATATCTGTGAGAACATTGATTGCAAAAGCAAAGAACAAAATGTTTTAAAGTATTATCTGATTTGAGCCATTTCTACTTTAGAGTTTAATTTTAATCTTTTGTAGGGTCAGCAACACCCAAAACACTTTTCTAATTATGAGTCTATTTTTCCTTTGAAAAGAAAGTCTGTTACATTGGTTCACCAGTATTCTTCCCTAATAATGATACCAGGGAGAGTTGCTGCTTCTCTCTCTCAAAGAGGTCATGAAGGGTCAGCATTGCTTCAGGAACTTTACTAAATAAAGCCACTCATTCCCATCTGGGCATAGAGTGGATGCTACTAAAGTGCATGTTAAGAGGACACAGCAAATATGCATTGATTGCTGATATCATTAAAGAGTGTAGAAGAACTTTTATTTCATTAAAAAGCACACTGTAAAATTCCGAGTGTTTACAGAGTCTTTATTCAGAAGATAGTTTTCCTTATCAGTATAAAAACTACCAGCATTATCTTGAAATTATGAACCATTTTATTTAAAAATGTAATTCCAAAAATATCTGGTTGTCTGCTATGGGTAGATTGCATATGTGCAGTGGAAGAAATAAGGATGAACAATGCAAACTTCTGGAACACTAGCTTTATTTTCCTGCCTGTTTTTACTCCTTGTTTAATACTAGATGGAGCTTGGCTGGCCACAAATTACATAGAGTTTGCACATTGTTTTATATTTGTGTTTCGAATGTCTTTAGATAGCCTTTTGAGTTTGCCTCAAAAATATCTCAAAGCATTTGATGTTAGCTTATTGATTTGAGTTTCTCAGAAGAACTGAGACACAGTCTAAAAAAATGTTAAGCTCCTCTGTGATTTCAGGAGGTATACTCAATACCTCTTCCTGCAACTAAGTTAATGATATTCTTTCTGGCCCATTCTGTATTGCCAGAGTTGTTAAGGGGAATTATAGTAAAAGATAATGCAAGAAAACCCATGGATTAAAAGAAACTTTAAGAATATTACAGAATAATAGATTTTTAGGAAAGCAGACGACATATATTTCATCTTCCAGGTATCTAAAATTTACCTTGAATTTTGAAAGAAACACAAAACTACTTCCTTCTCTTACCCTCCTGTCCCTACCAATAAACTCTGGACCTGAGAGAAATATTAATAGTAATCAAGATTGAAAACAATGACACTTTAACCAAACTGCTGATGGAAAGGATTTAAACTTTTCTTGTTAAAAGAAAAGATATTTAAATCATTTTATCTCAAGTAGCTTGTTTCCCTGGGATTTATCTTTATTTTTGGACCCACTTTATTGTAATTCTCTCTTCCCAAATTTGTTTTTATGGGCCTGGGTCTACTTTATGCTCAGAAGAGGCTCCATCTTTGGAAGATGCTTAAACCAGCACTTAGGACCTAGGGAAGAAACATTCCCATGTTCCCTTGAAGAGATTTTCCATGGAATTTTCACCGTAACGTTTTCTCTTACTATCAGAGTAATCAAGATGACTTTGGAGAAAGTCAACCTGGTATAGGCTTTGGGGAAAATATGTAAGTAGGGAACACTTTGGTAGGCTTTAGGACAGAAGAACAAGATATTATATAATCATTGTTGTTTATACATGGTCTTATCCTTCCAACTCACCAATCTTCTACACAGAGCTACTAAATCTTCACAATTGCTATCATCAATGAGATTTGCTTGACTTTGCCTTCTATGCATATATGTATTTGGGAGTCTAGTAAAAGTGGTATAGCCATAGTATGTGGCTTGTCAACCACTTGAATCCTGGACACTTCTCTCAATCCTTTCTATTCTTGAGGCATTACATGCTGCTAAATAAGCTCAAATAGATTTAATTTGTTCATTTCAGAAGGTAGCACTTTCTATGAGGTTTCTCCAGAAAATCAGAAACAACAGGATGTTGTATATGTGTGTACATGTGTACGTGCATATGTCTATGAGAGAGAGAAGTTTATTTTAAGGAATTGGTTCACATAATTATGGGGGCTGGTTAAGTCTGAAATCTGCAGAGTGGCTTGACAGGCTAAAGACTCAAGGAAGAGTTGATATTCTAGATAGCTCAAGTCAGTAGGCTGTCTAAAGTCTACATTTGCTCTTCCTCTGAAAACAAGATTTCAGTGTTTGTTTTTTTCTTAAATCTTCAGTTTATTAGATGAGGCCCACCCATGCTATGGAGGGTAATTGCTGACTAAATCTACTGATTTAAATGTTAATCTCATTTAAAAAGCACCTTCACAGCATATACTATACTGGTATTTGAACAAATATCTGAGTACTGTAGCCTAGCCAAACCGACATACAAAATTAACCATCACACCCTTCTATATATTATCCTCACTAAAGATTCGAAATGTGAACTTAACCTTTCCTAAACTGAAGATTCATGGAGAAGGTCTTTATTTGTATATAAGCTGATAAAAATTGAGCAGCTTTATCAGGTGTCCCATTCAAAAGAAACTTATATGCAATAACAATGAAAGAAAATCATTGAATAAACATTTATTAATATCTCTGGAAAAAGCAGCCAAGGAAAATTACGTTCAAAACACACAACAATGGTTTTTAATACAGTCTCTCAATCTTTTTTTCATTATCTCACACAATATCACAGTTACCTACAGTGTTTGGTCTCTAGATTTTAGGTTCGTGTGTTTGAAGTCCTCAAAAACTCTTAAAACTCAGCCTTTACTGGCTCTTTTCATTCCATTCTTTTTCTTTCCATTCTTTCACTTTTCCCGAAGTAGTCTTTGCACCCCCTATTAACTCTCCATCATTTATAATTTGTCCTTTTTGCCTTTACTAGTTTCCTGCTTCACCCATTACTCAAGCCAGCATATGAAAGATCTGGCAGTCTGCCTGGTATATGTATAGAAGGAAGGCAGGGAAGTGGCAGAAGGTTTTTAACTCCCACATGTTAAGTTTTTCTAAAAAAATCCTTTTTACATCAGGATTTTTAAAATTCCCTTGGTATCATCATTATGTTTAGGAGTGGGCTGATTTTTCCACAGGTATGTGTATTTCAAATTATACCAAAACCCATCCAACACACCACTCCCTTATCTACCATTCACTTCTCTACACAGTTTATACAACAGCAGAGATAAAGAACTTCTCATGATTCCTAAACACACGATGTATTTCCTGATATCTATGCTTTCACATGCTATTGCTTTGGTCTTACTAGTTTCTCCTCTTTCATCTTGCCTTGGTGACTACCCTCAAATAATTCAACACCCAGCTCTAATATCACTCTCTGAAGCCTCCACCAGCACATTTAAGCCAAGTTTATTTCTCCTCTTTGGTTCCATTTTACTGTATATACACCACAAATAACACTTTTCATACTACATCGGAACTATTGCTTTATAAGTCTGTCTAATCAGACATGATTACTTAAGGGCCAGAACCTTATTTTGTACATCTCTGTACCTACAATTTTGTTAATCAATACTTTTAGCTGCAAGATATAGATATCAAATTCTAATTTAGCTAACATGGGAAACTACTGGTTCACTAACTGATATATCCTTGATGACATAAGCTCAGATTAATAATGCCAAAGGAAAGCTAATCTATCTTCCCAAACATCCACAAATTAAACCTCCTATGTAATCATAGGCTCATCTATGAATTTATCACTATGTCAGGTGCTATGACTAGCTCAGCCTAAGTCAAATGCCTATCACCATGGGTTCATGGAACATTGGCATCATTATCATTATCCTACCAGGACCAAACGCAAGGAGAGTGTGCTGATACCAAGAGAAAGAGGAGGGATGGAGGCATGACAGGCAGCTAAAGACCAGAGCAGCTATGGTTTGCTGCTCTGGAACTTAGCACAATACTTGCTACTTGATAGGTGCTCAATAAATATTGAATTAATACACAAACGCTAATTGTTCCCCTGTGTTCTAATTATACTCTTAGTAACTAACAACAGATTTACCAGCACATTATATTTCCAAAGTATAATTACCAACCGTAATTCACCTTAAATTTTACAACATTAAGTTCTGATATTTCATGAACCAACTCTTCCCCAAATATTTCCAACCTATTACTTTGGAAATCCAATAGAAATATTATGTAAAAAATAATTTAGAAATCCTAAAAGTAATCAAGAAATCTTCTCAAGGCTTAATTGCACACACACAAACTCACATTAATATATATTTATATTTATGCATAAAAATATAAACATGTTTATATTTATGCACACATATATACATGCACACATTAAAAGAGGTCATTCTCATATCAGAGAACCAAATCTTAATATAAGCCTCCAAACTATAAACTTGATTAAATGTTTTCCAATCTACCCCACAACTACATACTAAAAATGTTCTCTTATTTTATACACGTAACAAACAAGTGTTTTATCAGGCAAAACTTACATTTAAAGAACAAGATCCCTAGTATTTGGGATAGTTTAGGCACTGTTTTGTTTAAAGAGAAAGAAATAAGCAATATGAAAACAAAAGAACAATTGAATAATAGATAAGAGAGTGAAGGTAAGCTTTTATGGCCCTTTTTCCAGATGTCATATTTAGATCAGTCTTTCATTATTGAAGGACATTGTCTTTGGCAATTATATTACACAAACATCTTTAAAGGTGGAATTTTTATGCTTTAAAAATTATAATTAAAATTTCATTTACTTTGTTTTCATAAAAGAAGCCATTAGTCTTAAAATATTTTTTCATTTTTAATAAAAAATCTCAGGATTGGCACATAATCATTACAAATAAAAGCACAATCCCTCACAATAACATTTTAGTCTTTCAATTCTCCTTTCATTACCTCTTATCCTTGCAGTTATTCTCAGCATCAGAAATCCAAAAATTGTGCAGAGCAGATATTTTGTCCAAACTTGTCAAAAATAAGTAACAGACACAGTTATGTACAAATAAAGCCATTACTGAATCTGCAGGAGTCAAATGAGCTATACAAGGTGTTAATTAATTTTGCATTTCTAACATTTCAGTCAATATTTTTTTGGAAGTGAACACCCACATGAAGAAAAGAAATGTAGCCACATGTAGCTATTAGGAACAAAAAAAATTGTCCTACTATACAAATACAAAACTTTTCTTGGATAACATTTATATTTTCCATTAGCATCTGACTCCTTTTTCAATAAAGTTCAGTATTTGTGACAGCCTTTCTTTCAGAAATGTGAAGGCTTCCTTGCCGTGAGCATTTCAAATGTTCAGAAATACCAACTGTGATTCAAATGATTTATAAGGTCATCACCCAAGAAAAGCCATGTATACTGAATTTTCAAGCAGCCAAAGAGGAAATATAAGAACAAATGTGAGTGTGTGTGTGTGCGTGTGTGTGTGATTGGAAAGGTAGCTTCTAGAAATTAGTAATAAATAACAGAAGTGAAACGTAGGCTATGAAAGGGAGAACTTAACTCCTAGGTATTTGTTTAGCCTTCCACAACAGCCAGCATACAGCATAGTAGGTGCTCAATAATAATTTGTTCAGGGTATAAGTAAAGCATGATTGGGTCTGTATATAAAGTAAAATACCCACAACTAAAGACCCCCTTTAGAAAAGGACAACCTGACCTACTTTGTTATTAATAATATTACCAACTGACATTCGCTTAGTGCTTACTACGAATCAGACAGTGGGATAGATGCCTTACATGGTTGACCTGAGTCAAACTTTAAAGCCATTCTACACAGTAGTTGAGGTTATTAAGTATGAAATTGTCCAATTTCCTTAAGTACTATTGACAGTTGATTTCTCTGACATTTCACTTTGACACGTCTTGCTTTATTTTTATGGTGAAAGTACATCCTCATGCTTTCAAGAGCACTGTTTGGCTTGTGATTATCTTTCAAAAAAATTTTTTAGAGCAATTTTTGTGAAACCATGGATGAGTCAAAATTTGTGTTATTTTCAAATATGAGTTCTGTTGTGGAATCAGTGCAGTGCAGACAGATCAAAATATCAAAGAAGGGTCTGGGAAGGATGTGGCTAATGAATGCACAGTATGTTGGTGGTTTGAGAAGTTTCATTTTGGTGATTTTAATCCTTAAAATGAGCCACACGGGTGACCTGAGACCAAGGTGGATCATGATGAGCTAAAAGCTGTAATGGAAGCAAATCCATTTCAACCTATTCATGAATTAACAGCAAGGTTTGACATCACTATTCCAACAATATTGGACTATTTGAAATAAATCAGCAAGGTAAAGAAGCTGGATAGATGGGTGCCGCCTGAATTAAATGAGCATAAGAAGACAAGTTGTCTTGAAGCCTGCCTTTCTTTGTTGTCATGACATAAAGGCAAACCAGGTGTACACCCCATATATGTGTAGTGAAAAATGGATTCTTTTGGACAATTGCAAGCATTCGGCACAATGGTTTGATAAAGATGAAGTGCTGAAGCGAAACACAGGCCAAAACTGAATATTCATCAAAAAAAGCTAATAATGAGATTGCTGGATCAAATGGAAGGTTTGAATCTTGAATCTGTTTAAGGAATCTCCATATTGCTTTCCACAGGGGTTGCACTAGTTTACAGTCCCACCAGCAGTGTATGAGTGTTCCTGTCTCTCCGCATCCACGCCAACATGTATTGATTTGGGACTTTTTGATAAAGGCCATTCTCACTGGAGTTAAGTGATATCTCATTGTGGTTTTGATTTGCATTCCCCTGATGATTAGAGATGTTGAACATTTTTTCATATGTTTGTTAGCCATTCTTATATCTAAGTGAAGTATCCCAAGAATGGAAAAATAAGCACCACATGTACTCACCAGAAAATTGTTTTCCCTGATCATCACCTAAGTGCACATTTGGGAATAACACCAA
>JAQIFY010004769.1:0-11526 GCA_028533085.1 Varecia variegata | reverse complement strand
CAGTAAGTTCTATTCCCAAAATACATCTGAAGCTTTTACTATGCTGATACGTCTGATCATTAAGAAAATATAACTTGCTGAGTTTCCTGAACACATTTACTTATTTCTATTTTGTCTTAGAATCTTCTCTTTCTTTGTTTCATTTTCTTGTTTCTCTTTGTTTGCTTGTTTTGTTTTGTTTGTTTGCCTGTTTGTTTTGCAAATAACCTTTTAGAATCTGAACCCATTTTCAGAACTTTGCACGACTTGTTTCTTTACATTTCAATTTTGTTGACAAAATTCGTTAAGATTATCATGGCGTTATGCTGTGGTCAATGTCACCAATTACCTCCACGTTACTACATAACTGTCAGTCCCCAGTCTTTACCTTACCCTGAGCCACAAGCAGCCTCTGTCACAGTGGAGCAACTTCTCCTGCATCTCTCTTCAGGACCCCACTGGCTACTCCTTTGCAGTTGCTCTTCTCCCCACCACCACAAGCTTCGGTCATTGAACCTCTTCTCTGTTCACACTCACTTCCCACATGATGTCATCCAGTTTGCTGGTTTTAAATACCACCTCTATGCTGATGACACTCTCATGGTTAAACCTGCCATCCAGACTTTTCCCGGGAACTTCAGACTCAGATACCCACCTGCCGACTGGACACCTCCACTTGTCGCAATTCCAGACATCTCAAAATTAACCTGTTCTTCCTACCAAAATCTTCTCTTCCAACAATGCTTCTCATTTTGGTTGATAGCAACTCCATCTTTTTTCAGCTGCACAGATCAGAATCCTTGGAGGCATCCCTAACGCTTCTTTCTCTAGCACATCACTCCCAATCCATCTGCGAGTCCCAGTGAATCTACTTTCCAAACATAGCCGGAACTCAACCATACAACCACTTCTCATGGCCGCCTCTGCCGGTCCAGGCCACCCGCATCTTTTGCCTGGATTACTGTGCTAGCCTCGCACAGCAGTCCTTGGTCCTTCCCTTGCCCACTATAAGTGACTTTCACAGCAGAAGCCAGGGTGATACTTTCACATTACTCCTCTCTTCAAACTTACCCTTTTTCCCAGTGAAAGACAAATTGCTGCTTGTAATGGACAAGAAGACCCTCTGGGGTCTGCCCCCTCATCCCGATTCTCACCCTTCAGTGCCCCCCACCTTCACTCCACAGCATGTGCACTTCTGTCCTTCCTATTCCTCCAACACCTATCTGCTCCATCTTGGCTTCTCTTCCTCCAGGCATCCGTGTGGCTCCCTCACACCCTCGTAGTGCCACCTTTGTAGTGAGCCCATCGTCCCCCTACTGTTGACCAACTAACCCTGCACTCCCAATCCTCCTTACCCTGCTTGATTTATTCTGATGGCATTTATAACCTTCTAACATACTGAATACTTGACTTATGCATCATGTGTACTATCTGTTAATGCTCACTTCAGAGGAAATCCTCAGTAAACACATTTCAAATGGGAAAAAATGAATGAAGGGTCTATTTCTGGATACACATAAGGATTCATGTCCTCTCCAAATGTATTTTTACCAAATTGAATCCTTTTGTTTATGTGAATTTCAGATTTAAGAATGCTTTCAAATTATCTAGGCATGGTGGCACACACCTGTAGTCCCAACTACTCAGGAGACTGAGGCAGAACGATCCCTTGAGCCCAGGAGTTGGAAGCTGCGGTGAGCTCTGATCATACCACTGCACTTCAACCTGGGTGACAGGGTGATACCCTGTCTCAAAAAAAAAAGAAAAAGAAAAAAATGTTTTCATTTTAAAGGTGGAAGTAGGAATAAGAGGTGGATAAGTGAGCCCTGGATTTGACCCAGAGATCAGAGGCACAAACTATCACTGGCAGATTGAGAGGAAGGAGGATGAAGGACAGAGAAAACAGAAAAACCAAAAGGAGCCATGTTTACATTGAACCTCCCACTTCCTCAGAATACCCCCTTAATGAAAGCAGGAGCCAAAACCATTCCAAAGTCATTTGTTTGGTCACCATGATTTAAGAATGTCTTAGTTTTAAAAAATCTCAGTGTGGACCATATTTTGAAAAGATTATTTGGTTTGCATAGGGACTAGTTAGTTACCTAGAACATTCCTCCAACATAATTTCTCTGTGTTGGTGTCTACATCCATGATGATCTAACAGAGGTTTGTCAGGGGATAAGGTGGCTCAAATTTCCAGAAACCACTACCCAAAAAACAAAATCAAAATGTAGATAAAGCAATTTTGAACATCATAACCCAAAATCTATCAGAACGCTGCTCAAGAAGAGAAAAAAGAAGAGGGAATTCCCAACCAAAGCCTTGGTCTTCACTTCCATGCTCACTGTTCCTACAGAGTCCTGAAACCCAAGGACACTTGTCCTGAATGTGGGTGTCAAGACTCTGGTTTTCTTTAGAGTTAGAGGTTTCTGCTCTGATGGTGAATTGAAAACACTCAGATACAGTGTGGCATTCTTTCAGCCAAGCTTGTGATGTAGGGTGGGTAATATTTTCTGATCACCTAAGGACCCAGGTGAAGAGGACTTTAAGAAAGCACTGACTGGGTCCTGGGGGTGGGCAGGGAGAGTGAGGAGTGGGTAGAGTGACCAGGAACCCTGGATGCATCCCATCTAGCCATTTCTTTTTCTCAGGGCGCACACACCCTTCCTGGGAGCCTGATTGGGTGCCCTGTGGCCCAGAGGGTGCAGCTCCGGTGCACAGTGACTCAGTCCTCAGTCTCTGCATCATGCTTGACTACAAGGCTCCTGAGAGGAAGGCACAGGAAGTCTCGATGCCAAGCTACGTGCTCAAAATTGGTAGCCAGTATCCACACTCAAATCCTGCTCAAGGAAATTGTCAAAAGACATAAGTGGTTTTGGATAGTGTCTGCGAGTGTTGAAATTCCCAACCCACCTCAGGAATAAGTTATAAGATCTTGCCTAAATCTCAGTTACACCTTAGTGGACACCAGGTTTATTCTGCGTTTTTCCATCAGGACATCCTCCCCTTCCACCTGGGGCCCAGCCACACCTGGCTCGGCCAGTCTCGCAGACCCAGCCGGGTCTTGCTGCAGGAGCCCAGTGCCCTCCCCAGCAGGAGCTGGATGCGCAGGATTTGAGTCAGCCAGGTCTTGGCTGCATCCCTGCTTCCCAATATGGTCATAAGAAGGGCAGGATGTGGTGTATGGCAAATACTTGGCTCAGGGTCTGGCATGTAGCAGTCTCAGTAAATGATGACTGTTGCTGCTGCTATGTTATTCCAAGTGTGCTAAGGACAAATGTGTCCCGTGAAAGTTACAGCCTCCCCACTCCTTGTCCATGTCTCTGTCATCACCCCATTTCTCCATTCCCCCTCTGTGTCTGAGCCCAGGCCTTAGCCCCTGCAAAATCCAGATAGCCTGCCTCACCCTTTTCCTCCCTCTTTCTGGGAACTGGATTCTTGGTTGCTGTTGAAGTTCTGTTCCACACCAGTCGACCTTTCCCCCCACCTGCACTAGGACTCTACTACATGTGCGCACACACAAACGCACACACGTACACTCGCACGATTCTAACTGCTCCACTGTTGGAGGACTCCTGCATTGTGTCCCACCCACAGGACTGCGTTTGCCCTTCCTTGGCTATGGATGTCAGCATGGCGCAAAGTCTCTCCAACTTTGGATGCCTCTCCTTTGCAGCTGTCTGCCTCTGCACTCCCAGAAAACTGGCAAGGATAGAAGGGAGGGCAGAGAAATACAGACCCTCATGATCACAGCATGAATATTTTGAAGGACATAAATGAAGAGGTCTCCTACAGGAAAAGCAGACATCTGAAAACCAAAGACATCCCAGATCTGCTTGAGCTGTGGGGCCATATCTCCAAGCACAGAGGCAGCAGGTAGAAAAATACTTTGGGACCAACCTCCTGCCCTAAACAACTGATTCGAGAATGGAGACAACCCCAGGTCCTGCTGGAGATTTGGTAACATTCAAATCAGCAGCCACAGCAGCCTGTCTGCAGGGCACAGCGACAGAAGTTCCCAGAACAGGTCAAGAAAAAAATAATGGGCTGAGAGCAGTGGCTCACACCTGTAATCCTACCACTCTGGGAGGCCGAGGCGGGTGGATTGTTTGAGCTCAAGAGTTCAAGACCAGCCTGAACAAGAGCAAGACCCCGTCTCTACTAAAAATAGAAAGAAATTAGATGGACAACTAAAAATATATATGCATGCCTGTAGTCCCAGCTACTTGGGAGGCTGAGGCAGGAGGATCGCTTGAGCCCAGGAGTCTGAGGTTGCTGTGAGCTAGGCTGATGCCACGGCACTCACTCTAGCCCAGAAAACAGAGTGAGACTCTGTCTCAAAAAAAAAAAAATGACAATGATGGGGTCAGTATTAAGTGCTGAATGTTACCTGGGTACCCCACTCAGTACCTTACATCTGTTTAGTCTTTAGAAACCACCCTCTGAGCTTGGTGTTAGTACTAATTTGCTGGTTTTATAGGCAAGGAACCCAAGAATTAAAGAAGTTAGATGAGTTGCCTAGAGTCATGCAGAAAATAATTCTAAGAGCAGGAATTAAATGCAGGTTTGCATAAGTCTGGAGCTTTCTGTCTCAAATACTACCCAGGGAATAGCCAAACCAGGAGGACAATGTCCCGAATGGGATTTGGGGGCAATGGCACATGAACAGTTTGGCCTCGGGATCTGGTAGGAGAACTTCTACAGCCAGAGAGAATCACATCTCCCATTTCTTTGTGCCTAGAGGAAATTATAAGGAAAAACTGACACTCAAGTGGGCAAGGCTTTGGGGCCAGTTTTCCCATGTGTGGCTCTACACACTCTGCTGGGCAGCCTTTCGAGAGAAAGAGAATGGAGGATTGACCAGAGGTTCCAAGCAGGCATCAGAGACAACGGTGAACTTAAATCACTTATTCCCCCCCTCCCCAGCCAGCACTCACCCAAAAAGACCGGCACTCACCCTCCTGCCTCCTCGCTCATCTCCCTCCTATATTTCCTCCTCTCCTATGGCTCTGACTGTTTTCCCACCCTGCACACCTCCCCTCACCCCTCTTGGCAAGCAGCTCCTCCCTTCATTAGCTCTTTTTCCTTCTCTGCCATCTGAGTAGATTCCACTTTAGGGTCTCAGTGGATTCCAGAAAGAATAATTCTGCAATGTGAGCACTCTCTATATATACAGCAAAGCCCTCATCCTTCCCCACCCTCAAGCCAGACCTTGTTCAACACATTAGACCAAAGATCCCTATCACAGAAACAAGATTTCAAGGATTTCATCAATCTGCAACTTGATTCCCCCCTTGGTAATACAATTTTTCTCACAAGCAAAATTGATAGCAATTATTATTAACCTAAATTTGTATGTAAAAATTCTGTTCCCTTTGAGATCAAAGTATTTTTGAAAACACCCCAAAGGTACTTACCACCAGTGAGTTGTACTTGAACTCTTTCTTCCTCAACTTCCTACCAACAGAGTTTATTAACTCTGAAAGTCAGTTTCTCTAATAGCTTGACATTACATATAACAGCCACCCCCTTGTTAATAACCTCCCATTTTCCTTATCAGTTAAGACACAGGAACCAGGTTACTGATAAGCTGAAACTGATGAAAGTACAGTTAACACATGTTGACTGCACTCTTCACCACATACTTCTCTATTTGGAAGATCTTTGATGAAGCTCTATTTCTAATTTTCACATTGTCTCCATAAATGGTCACATTTTATCTTAACTATATTTTGCCTTCCTATGAGTAGCTTTCTCAGCAAAACCTCCCTGACTCCATCTAGGTGGCAGGTCGCTCACTGCCCTTAAAGCAGGTCGGTAGATGAAACTACCCTACAGTTGCATCTCCAAGAACAACAGTGCACATTTATGCAGCAAGTTGTATAGCTGATGTCTCAGTGTTAATGTTTTTGAAAACTCTAACACATTTTGTGTGCTTGGGTGTATGCCGGACTCAGTGATCTTGCACATGCTATCCCCATGCAACCCCCAGAGGATGACAGGAGGCTCAGAGAGGCTGATTACCTTAGCCAAGGTAGAGGCCAGTACAAAGTAAAGCCTGAATCCAAACCCTCCATAACTGGGTCTTTTCCCCCAGGTCGCCTATCTCAGATGGTTTTAGTAGGGATTTATGGACATATGCTGCAATTATTAGAATTCTGAACATACCAACTTTTATTACTATATGACTTTTTTGTAAATGTTGGTGACTTTCAAATAATCAGGATGGGCCGTCTGCCAAAGTCCTCCTTAATACAATAGAGCATGAGCTTTAGACACAGCCTGGGTTTTCTGTTACCAGCCATGTGACATTGGGCAAGTTCTCCAACCTTTCTAAATCTCTTGTGCAAAGGGTACTGTTGCCAATATTCAATGAATAACCTGTGTAAGGTGTCATTCATATTAATTAATACTAGTGGCTCTCTGCCCTATCATATACTCCTCCTATTCCACCTAGCACAGATGTGTTTAAAATAAAAGCAAACCTGCAAAATTTCTTTGAAAAGATTGAACTATTGATAGCATGTACCATATCTAAATGTCACGTCTGTGTCAAGTCAGTAACAAAATTTGGGTAGAAGCTGACCTTTAATCTCTCTCCTTTTCTTTTGAATTTGTATTGAGACTTCAGTGCCACCAAGAAGCCAAATCACATCTCTTCCTTATCTATGGTCACATAGACAAAAGATGAAAATCTACCGCAAGTAAATGATGGTAGATTCCAATTACATACTGTACGGTCTATATATATGGAGCATGATTTCATAGGAGGTCATCTGTCATTTTTTCTTTACTGCTAAAGAATTGGAGAAAATACACCTAAGCTATAAACTAAACTGTACTTATTGTACACAACATTGTTTCAGTCACGGTGAGAGGTCCAAGAGAGAATGAGACTCATTCCCGATCTCAAGTAATTTAAAACTATGGAAAAGGGGGAGGGATGTAGCATTTTACAAATCTGCAAAATTAGGATTTAAATTAGGAATTTGCAACAATGAGAATATATTTTTAAAAATTAGGGTGGGTTATTTAGAGACTGTAAAGTAGTCTTTATTCAAGAGTGGAACTTTTGAAAAATCTTTCAGGCATGGTTGAGTTGTGGTTCTACCCTAATTCTAGATCTCCTGATATCCTTTGCCATCATATTAGTATTAACTGAACAGTATTTAGAAACTTGAAGCATACCTGCTGTGGAATTCATCTTTGAGTCTTTATCATTGGCACTTACGTACTTGACTGTATCACGATGAATAATGGCATTTCCAAAGTTCCCATCAATAGTGGTTAAATCCAGGGAGGCCAACGTCCATCAGGGTCCTCTAGAGTTAGTAATAAAGGAGGTCAGATTTGAAAGAAGATATGAGGGTGAAGGAGCTCAGGAAATTTCACCCCAAAATATGACTCCTTGGTATAAAGGGTTTTTTGAATTAAAAGCCCTTAGAGATTAACAGGCCTTGGAAGGGGCTTTCCCTCTATCTGCATAAAACCAGAGAGACCCATCAAAAAGAACAACTGACTTCCCTTCCCCTCCCTGTTATCTCAATGTATTATAGGAAAGATCAAGAATGCAACCAGACCTGGCCCAAATCATTTTAAATATAATATCTGTCTCTCAGGTTAATCTAATTTCCAAAGAGAATCATTTATAAGTCAATCTGTTTCCTCCCATCCATTCATTCTCCCAAGTATCTATTCATCCTCCCTAGTAACCATTTATTGTCCATAAACAGAATTACCTATATTCCTTACCTACGCTTCCCCTGTAAAATGAGGGTATATAAATTTCTGGACCCCATCGGGATATTGGATAAGCACTCTGTGATTCTACCCATGAGCATGGTAAATAAATCTGTTTCTCTTATTAATCTGCCTTTTTGTGAGTTGATCTTTCAGTGAACTTTCTCATCCCCACAAGGGCCTGAGCAGCCATGGGCAGCTTCAGGAAGTTTCTCTTGAATAATCCCTCTATCTGCAAAATGAAGACTTCCAAGACCCCTGCTGACGCACCTACCTGGCTGGGAGACACAGGTGAGTCTGTGGTGGACCAGCCCCACCCCCTTTGAAGTTCTCTCCCCAGGTGTGAAGATCTTTGATAGTGCACCCCAAGTATTATTTACTTCAGGTGACTGCACCCCTTGGAGGTTACTCTCCTAAATCAAAGTGCTCCAGAACCGACAAAGAACCGACAGAAGGCCATTCACTGTGGGAGGGCACAACAATGTCTGTGGCAATTCACCAAACAATGACATGAAAGGGAAGGTCAAAATTGGCCAAACTTGTTTGTCTGAAATGAGAACAACACATATTGTTGCTCCAGGAAAAGCAGAAAAGTGTTTGGGTGTATGTGTGCGTGCAAATGCTCATTTGTGTGTCTGTGTGTGTGCATGCGCACGCCAGGGTTATATCCACATGGAGAGAGTATCTTAGCTATGCACCCAAACCAAAAGAGCATTAGTGATGTTGAAAATTTCACTGAATTGCCAAAACCAAAGCGGTTAGCTGGTCTTCAGTGCTCCTTGGAGAAACAGGAATCATCGGTTCAGATCCACTACCAATTCCACAGATTATGACAGCCCAGAGCTCCACCCCCATGATCCATGATGTCTCTGCTAATTCCTTGGGCTCATTTTCTCACTATTCCTTGTGTTCTGAGCTCCTGTATCCAGGAGATCCATCTTCGTTCAGCTCAGCAACAGCCCAGAACTCAGCCCCTTCTCCAGCTTGCCTGAGAAATCCATGTACATCAAACATTTTGGAAATGCGGTGCACCTGGCTAAAGATTTGCCCATCACAGGGAAGACTTGGTGGCCTCCCACAGGCCCTCTCACCACCTGCCAGGGCTCCGGGCTACCTCCCCTCTCTCCTGCTCATCACCACCCTTCCCTCACAGAGGTGCTTGGGAGCACTTCAGTTCTTTCCGGGGCTTACCTCCCACAGGCTCAACCCAAATCCATCAAGGTTCCAAGCAGCTAGAAAGGCTGTATCTCTTTTAAAAAGAAGCTGGGGTATACAAAGCAAATCCATTTTTCTCCATCACATTTGCCTTGGGCTCACCTTCATGACCACTCCTTTCCCCACTTCTCAAACCTTTTCTCCTCTTTCTTGGTTGCTACAACAAATTTACTGACTCGTAATACTCCCCCTTTACTTTCTTAAGGAGTATAGAGTTTCTTAAAAAGCAGAAAAGTCTTATAAATACAAATGTCTGAATGGCTTGTAGAGGAATTCCAGCCTTTATGAAAAAAAGAAAACTGTAGGAGGATTAGTGTTTGAACCCAGAAAATTCTTATCAAATCTAATGCTTAGACAGAAACTTTACTTCCTCATAAGCCTAGCCTTGTATGTTTATTCCACACCTCACTCTGGGTCCCTGTTCTCATGACAGGAAATAAAAATCCAACCTTGTTTAATGGTTACAGATCATAGAAGTTCATCCAGATCTTTTATGATTCCATTATAGGTAAAAAAAAAAAAAAATACCTTCCTGTGTTCAGGAGTTTAATTGGCTGTTCTTGATTTTAGTGAACCAGTTAGCCTCAATAATGAAGCCCCTACTTATCCTAATGTGATATCTGCAGAAGTGAAAGAGGTCAAAGACTTTGGATTGCAGTACCCTTTCTTGTCCTCTCTTTGAGAAATTAAAAATCACAACCAGGCATGAACACTAGTGTGTTTCACCCTTTCCCCTTACTTCTATTCCAAAGTTCAGAAAATGTACTTGAGAGTTAACACAGGTGCTTGGTTTGGGATTTGTGGAATAGGAATTATGTTTAAGCCATATGTTCACCTGGAAGAAAAATAATTTTGATCTGAAAAATTAGATTTTTATATTCTCTCCTTCTCTCTCTCTCTCTCTCTCTCACACACACACACACACACACACACACACACCCCTTCCTTCCCCAAAAGAAAAGAATAGGAAACGTTTAATGTTTTCTATGAACACATCTAAATTTTCCACATTTTAACAGGCTTCACATGTTCCCCACTGGTCTTGAATAGTTTAAGTAAGAGAATGAGCAATTGAGTTGCTAGAAATTGTGAGTCATCAGTAAAAGTACCTTCAATAGCTGTGGCCGTCAGCCTCCAAGATGGCACCCAATGACCTCTGCCTCCTGGCATTCATGCCCTTGGGTAGTCTTCTCCCACACTGTACCAGGGCAGGTCTGTGTGACCAATATAATATAGAATAAGTGATCACATGGCACTTCCAAGACCGAGGTTGTCTAGGGCTCTCTCTCTTGAGTCAGTCACTCTGAGAGATGCTATGTGGTAAGCAGGCAGCCCCATGAAATACATCACACTAAGAGGTACTAAAGCCCCCTGCCAACAGGCACATGACTGAGCCCGGAAGTGAATCCTCCAGTTTCCAGGCAAGTCTTCAGAGATGACAAACTGTGGCCAATGGCTTGACCACAATTTCATGAGAGACCCTGAGGCAGAACCACCAGCTAAATCACTCTCAGATTCCTGACTTTCAGGAACTATGTGAGATATTAAATGCCTATTGTTTAAGCTGCTGAATTTTAGAGTAATTTGTTATGGCACACAGGTAACTGATAGTTGATAGAATATAAGCCCATATTTTTTCCCTTGTGGATCTAACAAGGATGGAGAAGTCAGGGGTACTTGCTAGTATGAAATGACTTGATCCCCATGGTTTATTCGCATTGTATTTCCCTTAAAAAGTAGCTGAAAATTCAACTTCTACTTCTACTCAGTAGGCCTTTTGGTGTCTGCGTTGTCAGGAAGCAGTTTCTGTTGGGACCCTGGAGTTTCTGTTATCAGAGGAAACTTCTGATCTTGGAGATTGTTCCACAGCTCTTAAAAGCACTCTTCCCCTAGTCTGATCAGATAAAGTATCTTCCCTTCTACATGCTCATTCTATATATTCAACAGATATCTGCTCATGTTATCAGAGAGAAATGAATTTGTTTTGTCATGGAAAGCAACATTTCCCCACGCTGCCCTTGCAGTCTGGGGTTTTCCCCAAGTTCCCCCCAGTTAGTAATGGTCAGCAACTGGCATCTGAGAGGGCTCAGGGAGACAGGTCTCCATGACCTCTGAGGGGACCCACAGGTGGCTGCCAGGGGACAGCGAGCAGGCAGCAGAAGCTTCGGTGGGAAAGGCAAGGGTTCCCGAGAACGGTGGGTGGCAGCGAGGCCTTGGACTCGTGCAGGGGGCTCCGTGACTTTGGGCAGCCTCCTCTTGATCAGAAATGTTGTGATGGGATGCCTTCCTGTGGTAGTGACCTGTACTCCCTGAAATCTCAAACACACACTGTGCCTCATGACATGGTAAGAGTGTAAGAGGAAAATCTGATCTGTAGGTCATGTTCTCATTCTTTCCACCTATTTAACTAAATGTCAACATTTTCTTTCATGGCTCTATGTCTTCTAAAATCTTGAAATCCAGAAACTTCCACCTGGGGCTGATTCAAATTTAAAGATATTCCTTGGTGGCTGAAATTCTCCAGTCCTGTACATATGCCTGATAGATTGTCCTCAGATCAAGTCTAGATATTTTGAAGCATTCCAGGAAAAT
>JAQIFY010004768.1:0-11527 GCA_028533085.1 Varecia variegata | reverse complement strand
ATTTTCACGGTTGGTTATTATAAACCAAGTCAAATAAAATGCACCTTCCAAATTTTGATCTTCATTATGCTTATTCATATTCTGGAACTGTAGGACAAATCTCAGGGCTTCTGGGAGATCAAAGTTAATTTCATAATAATACTAAGACGTTATTTACATTAATACAAAATGAATTCCTCTATCTATATTTAAATGAATCCATAAATATTCATTTAAAAATTTCTCAGTTTTAATGTCTAGTACAGTTATTATTTATCAGTATGACCTAAATAGACATAAGCTCTTTGGGATTCTTAGTAAGTCCCAAAAGTGTAAAGGAGTCTCATGCTAAAAAAAAAAAAAAACAAACAAACAAACAAAAAAAAAAAACTCATAATACAAGAAAACCTAAAGAGCCATTAGTCTGGGTGAAACTAATTTTTCCTTGAAAAACAATAGCACATATATTGGATAGTTGTATTTCTCTGTCACTATTGCATCTACTGTAGTCTAAACTACTTGTATCAATTATAATTTTAACCAAAGTAACTTTTTTTGACAGAAGACTACCATGCATATAATTGAAAACTTTCTGTTGTTCATGATCATTTTAGCAGAATAGAAATGGTTTTGAATGCATATAATTCAACTTCTAACAGAACACATATCTCTTTTTCACCTTTTTAAAGTGGCAAATATTAATGTGCTAATTAGCATGACCAAAACTTATAGCCTTTATATAGTAAGCAATAAAAGTAAAACTATGTAAATGAGCAATTCGATTGATATTTAGTTATTTATCTGAAAATTGGAGTTCAGGAAACAATTGAATAAGGTAGCTAGGCAGATTAGATAGATAGAGGGGTAGATAACAAAAAATAATTTCAGGTTGTTACCATTGCTGTTAGGGAAATAAACTAGGAAAATTCAAAGAAGAAGCTGGGAAGAGAGGTAATAAAAATAGGGATAAGAATAGAAATGATAATAGCAAGTGGTGATATCTAGGAACAAGTGATATTGAACTGAGACCTGAAAAATGAGCTTGGGCCATATAAAAGCTGCAAAGAAGGAAAAAAAAACATTACAGGCAAAGGAAATTGCTGAATCACTCATCAAAGAAAGAACTTGGAAGCTCCAGGAAGACAGCAGAGATGATGCTAGAAGAGGTTAGAAGAGATAGATCATGAGGCCTTTGCATGGCAGAGTTAAGTTCAGGAATTATTCCCGATGCAAGGGAAACCCACTGAAAGTTTGTGATCAGAGTATACTGGATTGATCTGATTTACTTCATGCGAGGTTCCTTGGCAGTATGAAGAGAATGGATTAGAGTGCAAATAACAACTGAAAGAAGGAAAGCAGCTGTAAGATTTGTCATAGTCTAGGGAGAGTAGGTGAAGATGTAGACAAGGGTAGCAATAGAATAAAAATTAATTTTTTTATATTTTTTAGTTCTAATTTGGAACAATATTCCTAACTTCTCAGTCTATTAGGAGTTAACCAGTTAACAAAACAGCATATTCTAAAATGTTTGTTAGTCTATATTTCCTCTTCTTAATACAACATTTTATATTAATTATTAATAATCCAGATCATATAAGGAACCTATTTTCATAAAACTTAAAAGCAAACATTATAAACTGTGTTTATAATTGATTAACATAATTGATTAACACAAACAAGTCATCTTTGCCACAGTCCCAAATACCACATGTGACCATTATCTGTGACTCTCAGGTGAGTTTCAGCTTGTGGAAAGTTAATGCTAAACTGTAGCAGATCTACTCTTTTCTTTGTTCTCATGGAAAATGCAGGAATTTCCACAGATGGAGTAAACTAGACCTCAGCCGAGAATCACAAAAACAGATTCATGATTCTATTTAGTCTTGTAGACCTGCGGTCTCCAACCCCGGCCAAGGACAGGTTGTTTTCCATGGCCGTTAGGCAGTGCGATGCACAGCAGGGGTTGAGCAGGTGAGGGTGAAGCTTCATCGGTGTTTATAGCCGCTCCCCATCACCCGCCACCGCCCCTCTCCCCGCAGCCCGTCCGTGGAAAAATTGTCTTCCACCAAACTGGTCCCTGGTGCCAAAAAGTTGGGGACCGCTGCTTTAGAGAAAGAAATTTTAGTTCAGTCCCATCTCTTTCAAGCAGCAGAATTGTAAACAAAAGCATAGAGCTCTTATCTTGCTCAAAAAGTGTCCTGAAAACCCATGCTGCTTCTTTGTAAAATTATAGACACCAAAAAACACATGCAGCCCTGGAACGTGGAAATTTCTGATGGATAGTGGGTTAAAACTTAATAAGTTAAAATCATGGTTTTTACTTTTTTGTGTGCACAGTATGGATTCCGAATATCATCAATTTTGAATGGTTCAGAGGTGAGCAGAAAATTTTGGAACCATAAGTTGTCAGCTTCATGTTATGGCTATTAAAATATCTTATTTCAGAAAAGGAACAAATATGTCTCTAAGTGGCAACTGGCAATCCCATGATTTTAAATTGCAGTAGAATTTCAGGACTTTAATGTAGTGTTTAAGACATGTGATTTCTGCATTTTAAGTATGAAAACTATGTTTAGTGAAGCATAATTTGACTCATATGTGAATGAAGGCAGTAATAAGGTATGTATAGAAATGTCATGTTTTATAAAATGATTTAGGATTTATATATTTGTGCTTTGCAGTTTGGATTGTCTCCAGTGCACCACTTTTCCTACTTATTTGTATATTTGTACATGCTTTGTTACTGTGTTATTCTGTTACTTTCAGTACAATCCTCTTAATAGCATTTTTTGGTCCTTGTTTTGTACTACAAATGAATGCCCATTAGAGGTCATGAGTTTATAAACAAATTATTATTTTTTCCTTTCAATTATTTCAGTAGTGCAGATAAGCTTTTGAATGACATTTAAGAAGAAAATGCATAATATTGCAGATTAATATTCATTTAATTTGCATTATCTGACAGAAAAAATACAGTTATGCAGTAGAAAATTCTTTTAAAGAACTGTGGTTTATTTGTAGAGCTTATGAGCATGGATGCATTCATTTTTCCTTGTGACTTTTTTTTACAAAAAAATTAACACATGAAGCAAAAAAAAAAAAAGAAAATGAAATCTTCATATTTTTTCAGTTTAATAATTTAGTAAAATAATTCTTTTTAAATAAGAAGCAATAACATTTATAAAATAAAATTCATGAATAAAATATTACCTTTTAAATTTGCATACAAATATTTGAGGGCAACCTACATATATAGAAAATCAAATGCATTTAAAATCAGTTAAACACTAGTCACATTAAATGTATTAGACAAAATTTTCATTAAATTTCCAGAATTATTTTTACTTAAAAAATGTTATGAGAATTTAGGAATGCGCTGTACTTTTACACATGGTTCTGAAACTAATATTCTAGCTAGAGAGTTAATATGTAATATGTCATAAATTGCCTATTTTCTGAGACCTTCTAGTAATTACTACATGATCCTACAGTTCTATGAAAAATACTATTACTCAGGAGTAACTTTTCTGAGAAAAAAACCTTAAAAAATTATCATTCGAATCGGATAAACAGATTTGAGTAGTTTACCGCACCATTATTTTGACTTCTTACAAATTATACATTGGAGCTGAACTGTCTCATTTTATAGATTGACTCCAACAGTGAGAACCACAGCAACTGAATTCTTGTTTCATAAAGCTAAATTATGGCTTTTTGTCAGTCTTTCAACATTCCACCCTAAGAAGAAATTGTGGTATTCCTTAATTGCTTTTGACTCTGATGATCTTTGAGTATCATTCAGAATTGGAAATTATTCCTTATAATAGTTGAAGTTGCAAAGTTTAGGTAGGAGTAACTCACATACAATATTAAAATATATTTTGATCATACAGTTTAGCTGTGAGGTTCTGACTTATTCCCTGTGCCAGCATTCCTCCTCTCTCCAAAATTCAGGCCCTTTGAACTTGACCAGGTGGCTTGTGCACACTCTGATCCTTGTATAAATCTCATTTCAAACCACAGAAATTTAGACGGCATAGCCCAACATTGTAGGACTGAGCCTTTTCCTGCTATATTTTGCTAGTTCAACTTGAAACTAATGCCTTAGTACCAGTAACTGAGATTCTACCTTATTTCTAGAAATTAGTAATAACTTGTATAGCAGCAGTACTAACAGCTAGCTGTCTGCCATGGTTTTCTGTTTTAGTCACAACATTGATTCTCTCTCTCTCTTTCTCTCTCTCTCTGTCTTTCTCTTAAATCTGACTGCTGTCAAAGTAGCTAATGAAGAGTTAAACTGACTGACTTGAGATGTTTGAAAATCTTTCCCCTCTGTGATTCACCTAACCTCTGATAAAAGTCAAATTTGAAGTAAACATCTCTATTTGATGATTAATGCTGACATCTTTATAAGGAAAAACAGATGAGATCAGATTAAAGTCAGGTTTTATTAGAAATTTCCTAACCTTCCAAATAAGAAAGTACCTATAGATATAAAATATTTCTAAAATAACATATAACAAAGGTTATGTTTTAATTGTTATGTCCCTTAAGTATACCTTTAAGATTATAATATACACTGGTAACATAGCCCTTTAAAAACCAGATAGACATGGTTAAAATTAATTATAAAATGTTTAGATAAACTGATACAATTAAAATAATATGTATAACAAGTAATGAATATATTTACTACAAATTCAAACAGTGCAAAAGGATATTTGTTGAAAAGTAAGATTGCATCCCTTGTTGAACCTCAACTCACTGGTTTCAGGGGAAACCATAAACCTACCATATTTGTGTAATGGTTGCATAGTTCCCACTGTATGTAAAAACTACCACTTATTAAAACATTTTTATAGTGTTGTGTATTTAAACTCTTTGTAGTCCATACTGAAATGAATATCTTTGCATATACGTCTTTGTCCACATACACTGATATCTGTAGAATAAGTTCTTAAAAGTGGCCTTGTTAGATCAAAAATTATGTGCATTTAAAATTTTGATATTACTCCAATGACCTTATAGGCTAACATGATAGTTTGTTTTTAAATATGTATGTCTTGATTATGAGTGAGTTCACAAAACTTATAGTTTCTTCTTAATATATGTTGATTGAATGAATATATGTAAAGTAGCTAAAGCAGTATCTAATTTATAGGCAATATTCAACATTTTCCTTCATTATTTTTACCATGAGTTTAAAAAGGTTATTTTGAACAGATTTTTGTGATCTTGAATCTATGATCAACTTTGATTTTAACAAATTGAAGGATCCACTGAAACGCTTTAAGTTGTGCTTCAAAAAGTTTTCTTGGAAAATATTTCTGCAATAATATGTATTTAATATGTATTTTGTTTCCCTTTATTATTATTTTTAATTGACACATAATAATTGTACATATTTATATGGTACAGTGTGATATGTCAAAAAATGTGTACAATGTATAATGATCAAATCAGGGTAAGTAGCCTATCCATCACCTCAATGTTTATTATTTCTTTATACTGGAAACATTCAAAATAACATGAATTTTATCAAATAAAAGAAGAGTGAATAATTGGGAAATAGTCTATAGAAGTAATAAAGAGAACATTGATTATCTTTGAAAGAGCAGTTTTTGATGAGTGTTAAGAATGAAATACTAATTGCATGATGTTCAAAAATGAATAGAAAGAAGGCAGGAATTTCAGACAACCTTTACAAGAAGCTCTGCAGTGTCAAGAAGAAAAGAGAGAGAGAAAAGGCAAAGACTTTTATTAACATTTTTCAGTAGGAAAAAACGTGAGTATATTTTTTAGTTGTGAAATACTAACAATGAAGATTAAGAGATAGAACTAGAAGACATCCTTTCTCTGAATAAAAATTACAAGAATTCTCATTCATAATATATTTTAGTGTCAATAGAGAAATGAGTTTTCTATTGTTACTGAAAAAAATGACCACAAACTTAGTGGCTTGAAACAAGACAATTTATTATTTTATAGTTCTGTATTCCAGATATCTAATATAGCTCTGAAGCCTCCTTTTCTTCTCAGAGCTCCAAGAAATAATGTTTCCTTGCCCTTCACCTCCCTTCTTAAAATGTGTAAGCAAATACTTTGCTTACTCATTAGTTCATGAATGATTATTAGTTTTAATAATGAGTCACAAGTACATCTTTTAAAAAGCAAACTTCTCTGTGCATTTCAAATAAAGTTATTTTAGAAATCTGATTTAAATTCAACTATTTTATAAACATTATAGAGAATAGCTGTTGTTGGAAAGGGGCTTCAAAATTGATTTTGCCTGTAAAATTTATATCTTCACTTCTACATGTAGTCCTTCATTAGGACTTATTTTTACTACTCTCTTTAATACTAAGTGGGTGGACACAAACACAGAAAGTACTTTGTAATAAAAGAGCTTGGAATTTAGAATCTTATATGCATATACACACACACACACATATATATGAAGGTAGAGTTCCTTGTCTTCTTTATTCCATCTAAAGTCAAAAGACAAAAAAGCACCGTGTCCAAGCAATAGAGAACATAATCTTATATCCACTATTTATTAACAGGAGTATATCTACTTTTGTACTCCCATGAAACTTAGAGGTATAGGTGTGTTTTCAAAACTCGTCTGATAATTTTATTTTATATAATGGACAAAAATCCTTTGACTTCAAGGGTCTAACATTTTAGAGCTAGAGAAAAAGAGCAAACAAATAAGTAGTTCAAATATAAAGATAACATACCTAAATGGTAGGAAATTAAAAATTTATAGTGTATCCTCTTATGTTCCAGGCATAATTGGCTATTTTATATACATTGTCTCTTTTTATTCTCAAATTAATCACTGCCATAACTATTATTTAGACACCCCCAAAAGATATAAAAGAAAATTAATAACTTGCTTACAAAATAAGTTTCTAAGTGTTCATCCAGAATTCAAAAATATGTCTCACATAACACTATTCTCTACTTAAGAAAACAAAATGATTTAGTTGTCTACAATAGCTTGATGTAAATATTTAAATCATAATAATTTTATAAGCCTACCACCAAAGACAACCAAATTTAATTTTTGGTGTATTTCCTTTCACAGCTTGAGCATCCCTAATCTAAAAATCTGAAAACCCGTGTGCTCCAAAATCTGAAATTTTTGAGCACCAACATAAATATTAAAGGATTTGTTCCTTGGAGCATTTCGAATTTAGGATTTTCAGATTGGGGATGCTCAACTCTAACTATATTTGGTAACTATACTAATTTAATTAAGTCCCACAGTCTCTCAGAAGGCATGAGAAAGTAGGATGAGAGAAACTCTATACTATATGAAATAAAATCACACATAAATTATATTATATATTTAATGCTTCCATAGCAACATTTTATTTATATATATATATATATATTTTTTTTTTTTTTAATTTTGTGAGTAGAAATGGGTGGTTGAAAAGTTGAGACAGGGAATATTTTACTCCTTGCCTCAGAAATGATTCTAAAAACTACACTCTGGCTTTAGATATGTATTTCCATTGCATATTTCCAAGCTAAAGGATACATATAAACTTTTACAATCCTCATATTACATTGTAATATTGAAGATATGTGTGCTTCTTCATTTTTCAAGAGCATATTATAAATATCAATATAAAATTGCAGAACTTTCTTGCAACCCTGACGTTATATATGCCAATGCATTTAAATTTTTGCTGATTAAAAATAAAATTCTGGGCTTTTCATTATTTATTAGCTTTTCATGAGGGTCAGATTTATTGGCTTCCTGTTGAAATGAATACTGTTGGAGAGGAAGATTTTATTGCAATGATTTTGTTTGAGCCATTTACCTTTCAGAGAGGCACAAATCAACATTGTTTGCATCTAATGGTTATTGATTTGGAAATAATTCTAACAAGTATAGTTAAGGTCAAGCAAAGGTTTTGCCAACTTAGCTGTTGTACAACGTAATATGTTGCCTAAGACTTTTTCCATAGGAGCCATTTTATTTTATTTGGCCTACAGTTCATGTTTTCAGTAAGGGGTGAAATGGAAGCCTTTTTCATAATATGCACTATTGCATTGTTAAATATGTTGATAATGACTCGTAGTAGAAGGGATTGTCATTCCTTGAAAGTTAGAAATTCACACTTCTTTGAAACAAGTAATTTGACACTTTCTTAGTTCTAGCACACTATGAGCTTTCTCCATTGTTGAAATAAATTGGCCACTGGAGACTGACTGAAAATATGAAAATGCTGTTCATTTATTATTAGGAGGTATGCTATGCTTATTGTGAGACAATATCTGTGTGTTTGCCAGCATAAGTCTATTGAATTATTAAGTCATTGGTATTTCCATGGTATTGTTAAATTATTTTGGTCTACAAATGATTCAATCTCTTTTTAACTCATCTACATCTTTTTTCATCTAACATTTTAGTTATTTCCATCTATGTAAATTGTTATATTACACTATTAATTCATAGATTTCATATCTTTTTTCTGTTCTTCAAACTATCCCATTGCTTCCTATTATTTGAAATGCTTTCCTTTTCTTTTGTATTCTGAGATATTTTTTCTCAATATTTCCCTCCATTTCTTACTACAGTTATTTGAAGTGTCAGTTCTGTTTCTGTTTGTCTTCGATCTGATCTTTATTTTTTTATTGCAGCTCTTGTTCCCTTGGAATTTTCTCTTTTCTTATCCATCTTCCCTTTAACCACATCTTGTTTTGTCTCTCTGCCTCTCCTTACCTCCCAGCATGTGCTGTTTCAAAGAGGCCGTGTCATCCTACATGCTTTTTTGCATACTATTGATACAGTAATGAAATTTTCTTCTGATATTAGAAAGGAAAATGCTTTCTGAAGGTGCTTTCTAAGGTAATGTCCATGAGACTTCTAGATTTAGTTTTCCATGTTCTGTGGGATTTGTTTAGAGCCCCTCTATAATTGTTTCATGTGATCTAATCTTTAAGCTATAAAAGACTCAGTGCTTACAAAAAGATAGAGACTTGCTGTTCACAATTTCTTTCTCATCTGTACAGCAGGAAGGTAGTATGTTGGTAAGGATACCTACAACAAAGTTTCTATCACGTATTTCTCACGTGCAGAGTTGAGATCTTATACTAAGTCATTGCAGTGTCCTTTGATAATTTGAATTTAAATAATGCATGAATCTTTAAAGTCCCTATAATAACATATTACCAACAACAACCATCCTCCACTTTTCTTGTGAGTATTGCCCTTCATACAAAGACTCTACCTTTCATTTAAAAATGTCCCTAAGTGGTTACAGAATGGCAGTGAAGAGGCACTACTTATGATTAGGAGTGACTAGAAAGCAGCAACTATTTGTGTAGTTATGCTTATGCTGGTCTCATTATTTTGACTATGTAACAACACATTTCAGGAAATAGCAAAGTAATATCCACAGTAGAATTAGGATAAATGTTAGAACTCAGAACACGGACAAGGTGTCTTTCATGGAAAGAGGCAGGAGAAATAGGATCTTAATCTATAATAGGTTGGACTATATCCAAAAGTAGAATGCATATATACCTACTTTAAAAAAGAAAAGAGATCTTCACTATGAGAGGGCACAGTGGAGGATTCCTTGAGCCCAGAAGTTTGAGACAATCCTGGGCAGCACAGTAAGACACCATCTCTACAAGAAATGAAAATAATTAGCCAGGAGTAGTGGAATGTGCTTGTAGGCCTAGCTACTTTGGAGAGTGAGGCAAGAGGATTGCTTGAGCCCAGGAATTCGAGGCTGTAGTGAGCTACGATTATGACACTGTATTCCAGCTTAGGTAACTTTGTCTCCAAAAAAAAAAAAAAAAGAGAGAGAGAGTGAGAAACTGAGAAATCTGGTGTGTGGAACTCCTACCAACAAAGAAATGAAATGTAATATCATAATCAAAAATGGGAAGTCAATAGTCAATAAAAGAACAAGTTGTGAACAACACTGAAAGTAGATTAACATAAAGTTACTTTATATTGTTCAAAATTGGATTATAGTGAAACAAAGCTATAAAATCCCTTTGAGAGAAATACATGATGTAAAATAAAATGATGATAATCAAAAATAAAAATCCTGTGTCTAGCAGCAGTGCCAGGAGGTGTGTGTGTGTCTGAATCTTTAGGGGGTAGAGAAGTTAGGAGGAATGTGTGTGAAGTCAAAAGTTTGACAAATTCACTTGTGAACAGAAAAATATCAAGACAATATTTCATTGCTTTGTAATCATTTAATCTTTAAAAAAATTTTGATTATGCTATATTGAATGTATAAATATAAAATATAAGGCAAACAAATTGAAAGGAGATGCAATATTTTGCTTGTCAAAGTGCTAAATATGTAAAGATACTATAATTTTTGACATGGTAAGAGTAATCGATCTGTCTGCTGTTAGTGGCATATTATTTATGGAGGAAAATATTTTACACTATTATATAATTATTTAAATATTTATAATAATGTTTATTCATTATTTATTCTTTATTGAATGTTCAATTCTCTTTCTCTCATGTTATGTAAATGAACATAGAAAATTCAAGTCAAAATAGTGGACTGGGCTGCCTCAGAAAGACTCTGCTCCACTCTAAAGTATATAAATGTGTGGTGAATTTTTTGTTGTTTTTGATAAATTAAAACAGAAAGCAGTGAATATGAAATGTTCAACTTCCAGAACTGAAGAGGTAAACTCCCATACAAAGTATAGGACTCATTTAGCCCTTTATGACTAGGTTTGGTGTTCTAATGCAATGGTCCCCCACCTTTTTGGCAGCAGGAACTGGTTTCATGGAAGACAATTTTTCCAAAGATGGGGGCAGTGGGTGGGGGGGTGGGGATGGATGGTTTCTGGATGATTCAAGTGCATTACATTTATTGTGCATTCAAACCTTTCTGCTAATGATAATTTGTATTTGCAGCCACTCTCCAGCGCTAGCATCACCACCTCAGATCATCAGACATTAGAGTCTCATAAGGAGCTGCAACCTAGATCCCTCAGATGTGCAGTTTACAGTAGGGTTCATGCTCCTATGAGAATCTAATGCTGCTGCTGATCTGACAGGAGGCGGAGCTTATGCAGTGGTACAAGTGATGGGGAGCGGCTGTAAATACAGATTAAGCTTCGCTTGCTCACTGGGTGGCAGCTCACTTCCGTCTTTGTGACCCGGTTCCTAACAGGCCACAGATGGTACTGGTCCTCTGCACCTGGGGGGTCGTGGTTACATTTCTAATAATTTCCCAGGGAGAAAAATACATGCTCAGACACCTCCCTAAACGGAACTGGAATATACCTGAACATAAAGAACTGCTCACCTGAAAAAGCAGTATAAAGGGTCAGGGGTCTAGAAAAATCACTCCTTTCTTTTCTACTAAGAAAGATCAATATGAGCTTGCTGCCTGCCTGGGCCCAAAGGGACATCTGTCACTCTTCAAAAATCAGATTAAAAACTCTAGTTTTTCAAAGATATATTTTAACATACAGAACAATTTGAATAGTAATAATATCTAGCATTTTAAGTTCTTCTGTAAAAGGTACAAGTTTTGTAAGTGAT
>JAQIFY010004767.1:0-11527 GCA_028533085.1 Varecia variegata | reverse complement strand
CTGAGAAAAGAGTTTTTCTAGCTATGAATTCAATAATAAGACTGACGATACATATATCCTGCCCATAGACTGAAGTTCACGTCAATGTCCCTTCCATCACGAAGCATTTCCTAATCCTTAGAGCCTGCAGTGCCTTCTACCTCCTCCATATGACAGCAGCACTTTGTTTACATCTTTTATGGCTCTTACTCCAGGGTCATAATATACTCACACGCACATATCTAGATACATGCACACATACACGGAACACAGACACGTGCATTTTGGACAGACACATGTTCTCGTATCAGATGCAATATGGTTCAAGCGTAGTGAGTACTGTGGAAAACTCGATCTGCTTTGGCCTACACGGGTTTGCACCTTGGTGTGGACATGTGTTGTCAAGGTTGAGCTTGGGCAGCCAAAATGCCACTCTCAACTGGTTTTGGTGGGGACATTAGCAGATGGGAAAGCTTGAGAGGACTCTTCATGAGCACCCAGAATAACCCAATGCCGCAAATCACTGAAGGGCGGCTGGCAGCCAAATGTCCTGCTGTGGGGCTCGCACCAGTGCATTTGAAGTTCTTAGAGATGCTGTGGCCTTGTTTGTGCTCTCACATCGGTGAGGTCTGGAGAAATCTGAGTGAAAAAGTGCCCAGTGGTAAAACTCAGAATTAAAGTTAACACTCAAGCAAATCGTCTGTTTCCAAGTTTGCCTGGTATTTTCTTCTGTTGATCTGTGGCCATCTGAGGCACCATGCTGAAGGGCAATGAGTTCTCTTGATACCCGTTTAGGTACCGAGAGAAACATGCTTGCAAAGGATTTGCCTTCCATTAATGGAGACTCTTTCTTTCTTTAGGATTTAAACAAGCTGTGTTTTCTCAGTTAGTGAAATGAAACATTTCATGTTTTGAGGGCAGTTTAGCTAGAATCTAATTGTTTTGTTTTCTAAAGAAAAAGCACTCCTTGCTCTTCCTGAGGGATTACTTTGATTTGGTACCACCGGACAAAGAAATTATAGAGATGACAACACTGTTTTGAGTGAGCAGGGTTTAAGTCATTTTTATTTTGATAGTCTAATATCAACTCTCATGCCACTACTGAAAACACTGCTGTCAATGTAGAAATGAAGAGATTTCCATTCCTCTCTTTTCAAGACAGCTTGAAAACACCCTGCTACCTTTTTCCAATTAGTTTTCTAGCCTTGCTGAGCCCGATCAAGAGTTTTGATCTCTGACACATTCAATGTTTATTTATAAGTATTGAAGAAATGATCTCAGATGCTTCTTTAGGAGCAGATTAAAATAGAACTTACTCTACTAAAAAAAAAAGAAAGTCACTAAAAACTCCAAGAGACTTTTTATTTCACTTATTTGACTAACATTTGTCATCTGTTATGAAGCAGGCCCTTTTCCAGATCCTCTTTATGCCACCATGAATAAAACAGACAATAACCCCTGCGTACTGTGGAAAGGACACAGGTAAACAAACACATATGTAATATTTATAGAGCAGCGTCCAATGAGGATGCCGCCATGGAAACAGCAAAGCAGGAAAGCAGATGGAGGGTACCAGGTTTGGCAGGGACGGGCTTGTAACTTTAAGTAGGGTGGTCAGTGATGGTCTTAATGAGAAGGTAACATTTTAGCAAACACCTGAATGAGATGAGGAAGTCATTTAGCTGTTTGGAAAAAGAACAAGCGCTGTCTAGGTAGATGAAAAGTGAGTGAAGATGTCTTGAGGCAGGAACCAGCCTGGGATGTCCCATAAACAGCGAGGAAGCCTGGGTGGCTGGAGCAGAGGGCAAGCGGGGAGTGGAAGAAGCTGAGGTTGGGAGCCACAGGGTCAGGGCTGGCAAGGTGGGAGCCGGATGCTGTAGGACCACCCATTGAGATAACCTCGCCTTTGATTCTGAGTGAGAGGGAACTCTGAAGAGAGCCAAGCTGAACTCTCACTTCGGTTTTACAAGGATCACTTCTGCTGTTTTGAGGATGGACTATATGGGAGTGGGAGTGGGAGTGGAAGCAGGGGTGCTGCCGTTTGTGGCCAACTATGTAGTTGATTCTCATTATTGACGGTAGTGATGTTCCATAAAATCACTGCAAACACCGAATTCACAAATACGTAATCATTGCTCGGAGGGCAAATACAGGGTTAGGTTTCTGGGATCCTTTAGTCACAACATTTTCATCAACAGATCAATAAACAAACTTGTTTTCTAAAAGAGCAGGATTGGAATGTTCCTAACACAAAGAAATGATAAATGTTTGAGGTGATGGATCTTCCAATTACCCTGATTTGATTATTATACATTATATGCTTGTATCAAAACATCATATGTACCCCATAAATATATACAACTGCTATGTACCCATAATTAAAAATAAGACAATTTTTAAAAGAGAAAAAATAAACTTGTTTTATGCAGGCTTTTCTGTTTAAAGACATCTTATTTAATATTTTTTTATTAACTAAATTTTGGATTCACTAACATTGAACTCATGGCCAATTGCCCTGTAACTCAAGACTGAATGAGCTTATCTAACACATACATTTTCTTCTTAAAGACCCCAGCCAGCCTTCTTAGGAACACTAGACAGCACTTCAGCACTATTCACTACCATTTTAAATAGCAAAATCCCCTCCGCCCCCACCCAAAAGCACAAAAATGCAAAAAAAAAAAAAAAAAAAAAAAAAATGGCACCTAGTGGAACTCAAAAAGAATCCTTCTTTACTGTATGAGAGCTGAAACAAGACGGTAGAGTATCACCTTGTTTGACCTCAGCAGGTAACACGAACATCAGGCAACTCAAATTTTCACCACTTTCTGCATTTGTACAAATGATTGTGAAAGTGATGCAAGTGTTGATTTGGGGGTTACCAATGACTTTTAGTGGGTAAGCAAATTCTCAAATGAAGAATCATGGATAGTGAGTATTGACTACAACATTTTGTTAGGAGGCAATTTTCCATCTTGTTTCTGCATGCTTATGGCACAACTTTTGTCCTGGACTCTTTTGAAGGATGTCTATATAGCCAAGCGACTTGGGAGATAGAAGCTGTACCTTTCTTCAGGTCAGAGGTCAGATTTTTTTTCTGGATAACAGAGATTATGTCTCCCTCTGGGGCAACGTTTGAGCAGGTTTTCTAGCTGTCTTGGTGTGAGACTGGGGGTTTTCTAAACTCACTGTGTTAGCAGGCTCCATCTGGGCCTGCCTTGAGTCTGGAGGCCGGAGGAACAGATGAAAACATGGGGCTCATACTGTCTGCTGGGCTGGGCATGATAAAATTTGTTTCTGACCCAGGAGACTTGCGTCTTCTGCCAGCATCTATGAAACTGTGGCAGGCAAATTTGGTAGCCTGCAAGTAGGATAAAATCTCAGACCCTTCACGATCTTGATATATTTATAATTTTAAAATTTGGTTCTTAAAATATTTCTTAAAACTTTTGCTTACAAATTGGCTGCCAGATGCATGACTACTGGCTCATTCGATAGAGAGTATGTCTCATATTTTATGATAGGAGATTCATCCAAAATAATAAGTTATTTATTCTACAATCATTTCTAACACACAAATATCCCCCTGCATTAAATAGTATCTCACTTATTTTCTTTTCTGTCTCACCATGAAATTATAAAAAGTGTTCTTTTTTCTGACTTGAAGCCCATGTAGTATAAAACTTCTTTAGGTGATTACATGTATCTACTGGCACACCAAAATAACACCATTTAAATGTGGTTTCACTTAAGGAAGAAAATGGTATAATTTAAGAAATCACCATAATTTTGCATATATAGGTGCTATTTTGACTGAGATAGCATTTTAAGTGACATTAAAACATTGAGTAAATGTAGCTAGAAATACAGGATTCCCCTGCTTTTCACCATGAGAATACTCTTTGTTAGAAATAATTCATATGGATAATGTTCTTAAATTCAACTCTAATTATTTGGGTCCTCTTTTAAAAAAATTTTTTTTTAAGAAAAACCTCCAGTCCTGGATTAGAAAAAAGCTGATAGCGCTTTATTTTTGACACTATTATCATAACAATGCTGGTATTCATGTAAAATAATGAGTCACGTGAAAGCTCAGTTTTTTAGTAAATCAGAGATTCTTTTATGAAAAGAGGCCATTAAAACCTTAATTGAAAATGATATAGTACAAAAGGGTCAGATTTTATATCTTGATAATGCTTTCAATTTAAGAGCTAGCTCTCAAGTCTCCAGTACTGAGCCTTCTCGACAGTGAAATATAATTTAAAGTTTAAAAGAGACTGAGAAAGGTGTGGAAATTTCCACTGATGACTCAGCTATGTTTGGGTCTGCCCTCTGCCTACTAAACCTTCATTATATCTCTTCTCCCTGATGTCTTATTCTATTTGCCAATCATCTAGTGCAGAGAAATTTATGGCAAAATGCAAAACCTAAAAAGTCTAAAAAAGAAAGTGTAACCTTCCATTCATCACACATTTTTATGACATGACATCTATTAAATTAAAATTTCTTTTTTAAATTCAAAACTTTCTATTTGTCTAATTGAATTTCAGGATGTATAATATTTTCTATTAAATATGATAGGATGACCATATCCAAAAATGGACAGGAAAGATTATGAGTAATTTGGCGATGAATATGTAATCTGTTTCTCAGCCTAGACTCACAAGGGAGGAAGGTGTGAGGACAACTTTAGAGACAAGTAGTATTCACCTGGCTTCATACTCACTCGTAAGGGTGGGACCTTCAGCCTCTGTAAATTTCCTTTAGATTAATTTTGGGAATCACCTGCATAAGTTTTGCATGAGTTTCTGGACTTTGAGTGTCCCTCCAGTTTTGGCATTTTTTTTTTTTTTTTTGGCCTGATCCTAAGGTCTTCTGAACCTTGGAAGCCTGATAAATGTGCCTCCTTGACCCAGATATTGCTGCTACTGCAGCTAAGTTGCTCTGCCAGACTGTCCTCCTGCTGCTAGGACTGCTACCAACCTGGGCTGGCTCTGCTCTGAAGGCCGACAGGGCCTCTGCTCGAACGCTTGCTCCAGGGCCCTGGGGTCTGCCCACAAGTGTGGAGAATACCTCGTCCACTGGACCGTTCTCTGTTCACATGTGCTCTCAAGTTCTTACACACATTTTGAGTAAAAACAGTTATTTCACTTGCTTTGTTCAGTTTTCCTATGTAAAAACAATTTGCTGGAGATCAAGCACTATGAAATGCTAAAATTGCTCTTGTTCTCTGATAATGAGGACACTGCAATTCCGCCGAGCACCCTCGTCCCTTAGGACTAATTCCTTCTCTGGAGACAACTCAGCGTCTGAAGGCGATACCATCTTGGTGGCCTATTTCGCCGGTTATCCAGCCTGGTAATAGAGTACAGTGGTTGAAGGCATGGACTCCGGAGCTCTGCACCTTCAGGGTCTGAACACTAGCTCCACGGCTTCCTACTCCTGTGAGCCTGGGCAAGCTACTTAAGTCACTCTCTTAGTAATCGCTAGTATTCTTTAACTTATAAAATGGAGTAGAGTTGTGAGTATAACAAGAAATAATATTAACATACATAAAGCTCTTAGAATAGTGCTTGGCTATTGTATGCCCTATATTGGCCTTTGCTATTAAAATTATTAAAGTGGCATTATTTCAATACTAAATAATACTACTTTATTAATTACTGAAATTCCTATAATTTTACACCAACTTCTGTTGACCATGGTCCAGGTATGTCTAATTATTATCTTCTTTATTTACTTCTGAAACCTTTGATTCACCCCATATTTCAATTACCTACCAGCTAAAGTTATTGGAATCAGTCCAATAGGTCTGTCCAAAATTATAGGGTTTATCTTCTGCTCTAAGACCGATAAAAATCACATCATGATAAATGTTACCCTATGATACAATTGGCAAACATAAAGCCTTGTTTCTTGCTCCTGAAAATCCCTAGTACTGTTGTTGGAAGAAGTTAAGAGCAATAACCTTTTTGTACAGGATCCCAACGGAAGGAGAAATGAATGGTCCATTTCAGCTCAACACTCATTCTGAAAACGATCCAGGTCATTGACTCAGTACAAATGAAGTTCCTCTCTGCTTCAATTCAATTACTAATGAACATCCTGATTGCCCTCAAAAGTAAATTGGCAGCTGTATTAGGTTCTACAAGAAATCTTTACCTTAGGCAATCCAACTATAGATTTCTGCCCTCAATGTAGCTTCTAGATAGTCCCCTAAGGAGAGACTTAAGTAGAACATTTTGAGTAAGAACTCAACCGCAGAAAGCAAACAAACAAACAAGAACCAGTGCTCTGAGTTTGAGTTCTTTGAAGTGGGGGCAGATGTGACTGGAAGTAGAGGGGTCAGATTATTTTTCCTCAATCTTCTCTTGAGACTTTGGTGCAAGGGTATGAATCAAAAACTATATAATATTACTTTTTTTTGTTTTCTTCTTTATCCAAGGAAGGCATTATGGTAGAAAGCATTCATGTACTACTACCAGGGATAAGAACATGAATAAAATATCACTGAAAATAGGGATAGCTCAAGCAGAATTTCTTATCCTTAAATAGGTGCTATCAATGTATATTCCTCTAGGTAGAGTCACTCAGGTGCCAGACTTCCTACACATATCACAGGCCCAGAGCACACCAACTGATAATATACTGACACCTTTCTCCCCCTGGGCCAGTAAAACATCTATGAGAAAAACCACACTTTCAAAACTACCTGAACAAACACCGATCATATGAGCTTGTCTGAAATAGTGGATAGCATAAAACAGTCCAAAAAAATTGAACTTATTATGGGATGTTCTAATCAAATGACAGCTAGAATTAGTTGTCTCTCTTTGTCACTGCAGTTCTTTTTTGGTATGATAATTATGAATCACAGGGCAATGCATGTCTGAGCATGTGGAAAGGGGTGCGCAGTATGTGCGTGTATGGATGTGCGCACATGAGTTTGTGTAAAGTGTAACATGTGTATGTGGATGAAGAATTAATTTTATAATTATCGAGTCTGTTAAAAGTCTCAATTCTCCATTTATTGGCGATTTATCTCAAAATTTGCACCGTAGACTCTCACTCTGCATATTCTTTGCTTTATTTGATAAACGTACTTGCATGTTGTTGAATAGGTTAAATTTACTTTATTTAGTAACTTAGACATAATCATAGTTCTAAGCTGACAATAACTTTTCAAAAATAGTGACTAGGTTAATTAATATGAATAAATTACTTAATACATTTCATGGGTTTTTCCTGTCTCCCAATATTCACACTTCATAGTACTTACTATTTTTAATGTCTTCATAGACTGGAATATAATTACGGTTGAAAATATTTATTTCTTCTATGGAAAACGAATTTAGATTGTTCCCACATATATATGAAATATATTTATCCCTTCTAACATTAACTAAGAAGAGAAACACTTCAATAGAATGACTACTGACTCCAGTAAACAATTTCTTTTTTCCTCAGAAAGAAATAACTGGCACCTAGAATCAATTATTTTTATTATTATAAAATAAAATTATTAATATTTTAAATTTGCTTGATGCATCAAAGATATATTTAAAATGTTATGATATCTTCCACATATCCTCTGAATTATCATTTTTTAATTTAAAAATCTCAAGACATTTTGATATTTGACAAGGTATGCTTTTAATAGAAAACTTGTTTATGAATATGGAAATTCATGGTATGAAATATATTTCTCAAATTTTTCTAAATATTTTCTGAACACTATCGTGTATATTTCACTGTAATGACTTTTATGACTATAAACCTGTAGTTAGGTTATTAGTCATCAGGTACATAAAGAATATGCATCAAAAAATCATTAATATTTGTAAGAAGTTCATGCAATGAATAGGTGAGACAATGAGGGACTTAGAACAATTTAATCTACTTAAAGTTTTCCAAATTTGATTTTTAACATTTCATTATAAGGATTAAAGCAGAATTCAAAGAGCAATCCTTAAGTTAATAACATTCAGATAGATTAAGCACAATTTCTTTAGAAGGAATTAAATCTTATTTCTGGAAATAGAGTATGCAAGCTAGGTCTTTTGGATTTTTTTTTATTTTACAATTTCTTCTAATTTTGAGAATTCCTCTTCATCCTAACTTTTTTTTTTTTTTTTTAAAGAAAACTGAGGTTTCCAAACTATGAATTTGTTGGATATTTTACATGTCTATCATAATTTCTCGAATATTAAAGAATTATGTTGAGGAATACACAAGGTGAGGTAAATTCATAAGGTTATATAATTGCCCCAAAGAGAAGAGTGACACAAGTTAGCCTTTTCTGTTTCCCTGATCTGTGACATTATTAAAAGTGCTTCAGATTTCTGTACTTTATTAACTTACTTATGACAAGAGATTTGGCACACTAATTATTGTGGCTTATTTACTTTTATCTTATGCTTTATGCAAGTCTTGAAATTTGAAGAATTCTAAGAAGGTCCATCCCAGGCACTGGGGTTCCCTGATTCTAAGATCCGTTTCTACGGTATTTGTCCGGTGTGCAGTTCTGAAGCACGGGCAGGTCAAAAGCAGGAGTAGAGCGCCACCAAATGGGGCACAGCGCTGCTTTTGGGTGACATGCTCAGTAGTTTATCAGAATGATAAAGGATCTCTAGTTCTGATTAGTTTTCTGTAGCTTTTATTAAGCTTATTTGTGGTCAAAGTGTGTGTTTTTATTATGTTCTTTGTTGTTCAGTGGTGGATTTCATGCTGAAATTTCTCTCCACGACAGCATCCATTAGTATATCCTGTTATAATCCCTGATTACTGGAAAAGGAGTATGTAATACTCACTTATTTGCTGACATTGGGCCAGTGGAATGTTCAATTGGCTCCTTATCATCTTTAAAAACATTTTTATTACATTTTTCATCATAGGTTTTTGAATTCTTTCTGCCTATTCTATAATCCTACGTTTTGCTGGCCCTTTAAAGTATCCATTTATATGCATTTATTCTATTTTTATTCTTGTGTATCTATTGTTTTATCAGGCAGTTTCAATATTCTGGTACTACATAAGCTTTTTTCCCCTTACTCGGGCACTGTAGTCTGTAATAATAGCAATCAAGGCAGTTCATTCTGACAAATGTGTGTCAGAAAAAGCCTGCTGTGACTTTGAAATATTGAAAGTGACTGATAACATAATGTGTGAAGCAGAATAAATGCATACAAATGGAAGTTTTAGCTGAGCAGTCAAAGTATGAACTAAATACAGTGTCAGAACTCGGCCCTGAAAGCTCTCGGTGCCAGTGGTTACAACGGCAAATTACTAAATGCACTTTGCAAAGTGTTTTATGAATAAAGCAGGGGCCAGAGCTTTATCACGTCTCTTTGTGCTTGGGCTTCCACAGGAAGCAAAACGATGTTCCCTTAAAAACTTTCGGGTGCAGAAAGTCACACATTGTTTAAGAAGATAAAGGCAGGAAAGGGCAGTTGGGAAATACGAAGAGAGATGAAGACGTGACCGCTAAACGTGGAATGTGAAAAGGTTGGCTGCTGGACAGACAGACATCTGGGCTACACTAAATCCACTTATTAAGAAACACCCTGGAAATAAAAGAAAAACCTTGACTGGCAATTTGCTAAAACCTGTCTTTATTTTTGAAAAGCTTACTGACATTTAAAATGGAGTGCTTTGAAGAGAGGGATAATAAAAATAAATCCTTCTAATATTTGAGCGTTGCATAGATGGCAAATAAAGTTTTTGCATGTAAGAGGCTCGCTGATTTTATGTATTTCTTGCTAACTCCTGCTTGTCCAAATGGAGAGCTCCTAACAGAATCAGACATACTGACTGATACAGATTCCAGCAGGGATCGGACTCGCATGCAACAGAGGATCTGCATCCTTTATACACTAAAAGGAGGTTGTTTAGAGAAAGAGATTGACTAAACAGTCAGAATAGTGGGAAAAAGAAACCTCTTTTCTTTGCCGTTTCCCCTGTTTCCTCTACTCTTCCTTCCCCGATTCTTTCTCTTAGCTAACTATATTTAGCAGCCAGTTTATTTTTCCTCAGGGATGTCAAGGCCGGAGGTACAAGTTAAGAGGGTTTGTGAGTATTCTGTTGGCAATTTTCACACATACAAAATAGCACACTTCTGGGCAGTGTTAAAAATATAGGTATTATATAATAGAATATGCCTGGATCCATGTTCTTTTTAGAAGTGTGAATGAATTTAGTGTTCTTGGGCCGCAGAGTCTAAGAGTAGAAGCCTGAGATACACTGGAGTTGGCAGGTGCCTTAGGAAATGTTGCCAAATATATTAACTAATAAAAATGGAATTTGCCTTCTCTGCCATTGTCACTGTGGCTGTACTGAGGAGACCAGACACCGGAGTGGAAACATGACAGTGTGGGGGAGACTCAGAGATTGTCCTAACACATTCGTTTTCATCCTTTGTCCTATGGCTTAACATTTATTTTTATTGTTCCACATTGTTCCTTTATTCTCCTGTTTACCTTTTTCTCTTTTCCATTTTCACAGTATTTTAGTGTCATCTCTCATCTGGATTATTGCAATAAATTTCTGATTGGTCTCTCAGTTGCGAGAGTTTTGCTTTCAGATAATTAATAATCAACACTGTAGGCAGAGTGAATTTTGTAGAATGTAAGCTTTTTATGTCTAATTTCACTTAGAAACCTCTGGTGGCTTCCGATCACCGTCAGGATGAAGTCTGAACTCTGGCCAGGTGTCCTCGGCGCTTGTGAGCGAGGCGAGAGGCCCCCCGAGCCCTCTGTGCATCTCCCCAGGCTCATGTGCTGCAACTCTCGGGCTCATACACCATTCTCGATGCTCCTGTCCTTGTTTTTACCATTTACAGCATCTACGGTACTCGTCTGCTTTGGCCGCCATGACCAAGTAGCACAGGCTAGCTGGCTGACACAACACAGTCATGCATCATTTAATGACAGGGCTATGTCCTGAGAAATGTGTTGTTAGTGGATTTTGTCATTGTGCTAACATCACAGAATGTACTCACACAAATGTAGATGGCATGGCTTACTACATACGTGGGCTATACGGTATAGCCTATTGCTCCTAGGCTACAAACCTGTGCAGCATGTTACTGTACTGAATACTGTAGGTAATTGTAACACAATGGTAAGGATTTGTGTATCTAACCATATTTAAACATAGAAAAGGTACAATAAAAATATGATGTTACAATCTTATGGGACCATCATTGTATATGTGGTCTGTCGTTGACCAAAACATCGTTAGGTGGCACATGACTGTATTTATTTTCTCACAGTTCTGGAGGCTAAAGTCAGAGGTCAAGGTGTTGGCAGGGTTGGTTTCTTCTGAGGCCTCTCTCCTGCTTAGTAGATGGCTGTCTCCTCCTTTTATTCTCACACGGTCATCCCTGTGTGTGTGTCTGGGTCCTAATCTCCTCTTCTTACAAGAACACTAGCAACATTGGCTAGGGCACACCCTGGCGACCTTATTTAACTACCTTTTTTAAAGATCCTGTCTCCAAATACAGTCACATTCTGAGGGACTGGGGGTAAGAACTTCCAACAATTCAGCCCAC
>JAQIFY010004766.1:0-11528 GCA_028533085.1 Varecia variegata | reverse complement strand
TGATCGCCAACTCGCTGGCCACCGCGGGGGACGGCCTGATCGAGCTGCGCAAGCTGGAAGCCGCAGAGGACATTGCATACCAGCTGGCACGCTCTCGGAACATCACCTACCTGCCGGCGGGGCAGTCCGTGCTCCTGCAGCTGCCCCAGTGAGGGAGGACCCCCCCTGCCTGTGCCTCCTCAGGCCAGCGGGGCCACAGCCCTGATGATGCGTAACGCCACCTCCTCCTGCCCCCACCCAGAAATCACTGTGAAATCTCTTGATTGGCTTAACGTGAAGGAAATAAAAGTAAAATCACTTCAGATCTCTAATTACTCTATCAGATGAAGCTCTTTCATTCTTCTCACACCCACCTACTTTTTTATCCACCTCCCTCCCCAAAATTGCCAAGTGCCTACGCAGACTCGCTCTGAGTCCCGGTTCGAGGCCTGCCGGAGCTTCGGCCTAGGCACTGGCAATTGGCAGAACAAAGGCAGGACAGTGTGTGTGATGGACTGGGGAGCACAGGTGGCAGATGGTGGCACGCGCGGCCGGACTGCGAAGGCAGGCCTCACTTTTCCCAGCGGCTCCAGCGCAGATGCAGCCGAAGAGAGGTGCTGGGGAATGTCAGAGAGGAAGGGGTCTGTCTCTTCCCGTAAGGCTGATTCTCTGTAACTGTGGGGCCAGCGGAAGCAGGTGTGTGCGAACAGGGCACGGATTGAAGAATCTGCCCCTGTTGAGGTGGGTGGGCTGATTCTGCTGCCCCCCCAGGGGCCCAAAACTGGGATGGACTTGGATAGGGAGAGAGGAGGCCTGGACTGAGATGTCGAAGACTTCCTCTCCACCCCCCACCTTGGTCCCTCAAATACCCAGCGGAATTCCAGCTTGAAGGATTGCATCCTGCCGGGGCTGGACGTGCCTGCCAAAGATAGCCTGAGCTCCTGGCTCCCTCACTCAGAGACTGCCCTTCTCGAGGGCTCTGTGCCTGTGCTTTGAAGGAAACAACCATGGGAAGAAAACAAATGTGTGTAAACTGCTGTCAATAAATGACACCCAGACCGTCCAGCTCAGTCGTGGGTTTGTGTTTTTGTTCGTGGGAGCCGTGGGAGCAGAACAGAGCGTTCTAGCAGTTTTTGCGCGCACGTGTTTGTGTTGCCAGCTGGGACAGAATCTCCAGCACGGCAGAAAACGCTTTGTTTTCAGAAAACACTCTGTGCTGTGTTCCAGATCCATCCCCACTCAGATGAATCTCGGGGGTATCAGGTGAGGTTTGTCAGGGGGTGGGCTCGGAGGAGGCGAGGGTGGGTGGTGGTCAGTCAACCAAAGTTGCTCTGTGTTTTGTTGCCACCACTAGCCGGGGGGGGGGGGGGGTCACAGGCCTGCCCACCACCTTCCCCTGACGTGAGGGAAGTGGTTGACGAGAAACGCACACATCCTATAGCCCTCAGTGCACTGTCATTTGATTGTGATGCACATTAGATGGCTTTGGGGGCCTCAGTGGGTTTGTATTGCTTATTTCTGCTTTGCTTTGGCTGAGAGGGAAATTGGAAGCGCCCTGGCATTTGAGGGGGGCCGAGTTTGTGCCTGTTGGATAGTGGGGAGGGAAAGTAGGCCTCAGGTTGAGAAAGTAACCGTGCAAGTCACCTGCCTCAAGATCTTTTAGGAACAAAGCGGAAACAACGTGCGTCGTGTCCATGCAGCACTGACTGTGCTGTAACCTCAGTGCTCAGTGTAATCCCTGGGCTCACCACCTGGCCACAGAGAGGGGTCTTCAAGAAGACTCTGCAGGCTAGTCCCTGACCTGGATTCAGCTTTTCCTCTCCCTGAGTGACAGGGCCAGCTGTCAGCTGGGGCAGAGGGGGACCAGATGCACAGATTTGGGGTGGGCTGGAGATTGAGTTCTCCTAGTCCCTACACCCCGCTGCTGGTAACCGGGGCCTCCCAGCAGCGATCTGGTCCCTTCCCATTCTTCTCGGGAGCAGACAAGGCGTGTGGTGGGCTCCTGACCCTCCGCTGAACCCCCCGTCCAGCCCGCCTCCCGGCCACCTCCCCCAGCATCGCTGGGCTCAGGCCTCAGGACGTCTCTTCTGTCTTTTCACTGTAAGAACGGTAAGGCCTGCGGATGATGAAGTGCCTGGACTCAAAGCACGTTGAAGACTGGAGCAGAAAGAGCCTAATTCCTAAATAAGTTCCAGACCGGCTTCCTCCTTTCCTGCCATTTATTGCCTTGGACACCCTTTTGGAGGAGGTGGGGGCAGGAGACTCCTCTCTTCCCCTTGGCCCTTTTTAAAAGAGTAGCAGTGTTTCCTGCGCTTGGTGGGAGATTGGGTTTCAACTCCAGCTGTCTGTAGCAGGGCCCTGAGTGCAAAGCTGCCCCGCGCAGTTTCTGGGTTCCTCCTGCCTTCGGGTCAGCCAGGTTTCCCGCTGGCTTTGCCATTAGTCCCCCTGTCAGGGATGGCAGAGGCCCTCCCAGTGGCAGCCTGGGGCCTCGTTCTGCCTTGACTTCCGCCAAGTAATTCCTTTCACAAATGTTCAAGGACTTTTAACTGGCTTCTGTGGGTTTCTCCAGAAGCTGCCACAATGGGCCTTTATCAGCTCGGGATTCTCTGGGCCTTGGATCAAAAGCCACGTCCTGTCCTGGCCAGGGAAGGGAGAGAGCAGGAAGTGTCTTCCTCCCTCTCTCCTTCGGTCTGGCTGAATGGCTCCCTTGTTCAGGCTCTGAAGGGTCGCTGGCTAAGATGGCGCTGGACGCTGGGAGAAGAGAGAAAAACCCTCCAAGGGTTGCCATTTTCCTGACTTCTGCTAGTTTTGCACAGCTCCTGCCAGCGTGGACTGGTGGGGAGGAGGAGTGTTGTGTTTCTTTGAAAGATAGGGAAAGACGGTGGAATATTCGACAAATCCTGACTTAGCAAATGCTGTTCTAATAGGACATTCCAGCAATCAACAGGAGGATGTGCAGATAGGACCTCCTTTGACCTTTGCCATCCGCCAATAATTGTGGGCAAAGCAGCCCACCCTGATTGGAAATAACCCAGTGAGAAGGTTGCAGGAGGCTGTAACCTATTTGTGGGCTTTCCTAGGTCTTCCATTCATCCTGCACCCTGCCTCAAACTTCCTCTTCCTAAAGCAGGTCTCATCCCCTTCCCACTGAAGAACCTTCCGTGGGCACTCCTTGCTCACTTAATAAAGGGCGAATGTCTGGTCCTGGCATTCAAGGCTGTCTGTGGACTGGCTACCCCTTTCTAGCCTAACTTAATATTTTCCTGCTTACCCCACAAACCTACTAGTGGGTTCTCACAGGGTGGAATGGAGCAGTGGTTACCAGCACTGGGGGAGGGGAGGTGGTGGGGGTGCTCCAAACCTACCTTGCCAATAACAGCCCACTGAGCGCATGCCCCAAGCGGTGGTCCTTGCCCTCGTCTGCACCCCATGCTTTTACCGCACCCCCTTTCCTCTCAGCCACTTCACCCTGGACAGCCCTTACCCCACACCCCACAGATCCAGATGCTCCCTATCCTTTCAGTCCTAGCTCAGATCATTTCTCTTCCATGATACGTCTACCGACGTCCCCTCCTCCCCTGACCCATCACCTCTGCCTTGCCTGAACAACTTACGGTCCTATGAGGCATTTCTCTCTCTCCATTGGACTGCACCTGCATATGTGTGCATGTATGTGTGCATGTGTGTGTGTATGTGTTTTCTCTCCCCTATTCCACACAAGTACAGACAGCAGGACCCCCCTTTTCCTTCCGTCTGACCACCCCCAGATGTTTTCCCAAGCCAAACATGCCTGGCTCTTGTGGGAATTACTGAATGTTTGTTGACTGAATGGAAGAAGGAATAGAGTGTACAGGACTGGGTTAGAAGCAAGAGCCACAAGTCAAGGCTCTTGAGTTCTTTTTCCACACTGTTACATCAAGTTACGTCAAGCTCCTCTGCATCAGGGTTCTCTGGGTCTAGCAGGCCAATCCATCCACCAATGCCACCCGCCTCCCTGGACCAATTCCTCAGAATCGTCCCTCTCTCACACCATATGGCATCCGTGTGTGGACCCTGCCCTCCCAGCTGCCTGCCCACAGCCCACTGTCCCCTGCTGCTGTCTGGAATGACACTCCTCTCGCTCCTCTCTCCTTTAATCCCGGTCACTCTCCCTGTCTCAGGCCCAGCTTAAAATCCCCCTTCTCCAAGAATTCACCTCTGGCTGACCTCTTCCAAGCTTTCCTTGTACATAAAGTCTCCCTTTATAAAAGAGACACTGAGTCTGGAATTCTGAAAACACTGGGACTGAGAATTAAACAAAAAAGGGGTGATGAGGCCTGCCCCTGCCAGTAGGGGCCGGGGTGCCTTGGCAAGGCCCAGACGCACAGAGCTGGGAGGGAGAATGGGTAGATCAGGTTATAGTTTGAAGAGAATGCCTTTGCCTGTGACCCTGCGACGCTGGGTGGACGGGAAGAGGAGGCAGCTCTTCAGCACTCTCTGATCAAGCTACTTCAAAAGAGAGAATAAAGCCAAAAAGGCAAGGTTGCTTTTGGGGAGCTTAAAGCTGTTGTCATCCTTGGAGGCTGGGACAACCCACCTGGATTAGCCAGAAAAGCCACGGTCAGTGAACAGCCTGGACCATCTAAACGCAGCTGACAGAGCTGCAGACGCTCCAGCCAGGGAGTGGCAACTACGGCCTGCAGGGCAAGTGCAGACGGCTACTTGTTTTTGCAGAGCTCATGAGCTAAGAATTATTTTTACACATTTAAACGCTTAGAAAAATATCAAAAGAAGAATATTTCATAACACATGAAAATGATGTGAAATTCAAACTTTAGTATCATAAGTAAAGTTTTATTGGAACATAGACACGCTCCTTTGCACCACAACAGCAGAGCTGAATAGTTACAACAAAGACCATATGGCCTACAGAGCCTAAAATATTTACTGTCTGTCCCTTTATAGAAGTTTGCTGGCTGGGTGAGGTGGCTCACGCCTGTAATCCTAACACTCTGGGAGGCCGAGGCAGGAGGATCGCTTGAGGTCAGGAGTTCAAGACCAACCTGAGCAAGAGTGAGGGCCCGTCTCTACAAAAAATACAAAACTTAGCTGGGCATGGTGGCGTGAGCCTATAGTCCCAGCTACTCGGGAGGCTGAGGCAGGAGGATCTCTTGAACCCAGGAGTTTGAAGTTGCAGTGGGCTATGATGACACCACTGCACTCTAGCTGGGGTGACAGCAAGACTCCATCTAAAAAAAAAAAAAAGAAGTTTGCTGACCCCTGACTTAGGGGATTAGATAGCCTTGGAGAAGAAAGGGAAGAACCCTGGAATTTGGAAGTCTCAGGCACCCGGAAGGGCTGAGGGTGTTAAGTCACATACCAATGTAATTGTCACCAAAGTCCTTGATGGTGTCCAAGGCTATGGTGATTTGAGAAGCAAGGTCACACTGGGGCCCTGGCACACAGATAGATAACGCCTGCTGTTCTCCACAGCCTGCCTGTGTTTCTGAAATGGCAAGAGAGGGGAGTGAGGGTAAGAAACAGGTGAGAAGGAGAAAGGAACGAGAACCCTAAGGTCTCACGATGGTCTGAGGTAGAAGCACTTCTTTTCCACTCCTCTGCCCTCCAGGAAGTCCTCACTGCAGGACTGTCCTTCCAATGCAAGGAGAAGCCATGGCCAGGAAGGAACGCCCAGTGCAGGGCTGCATCACAGAAGCTGGGGCCTCTGGGAGCTTCAGCCTCTGGTCAGAGGAGTCTCTTGGCTCCACATCTGTCATGGACAACTAGAGACCCCCAAAGAACCTACAGGTGGTCTTTATTGTGGATTGTGCCAAAACTAATCTTTAAGAGGGCTTCAAGAACAGATGGGCCTTCTGCCTCTGGCTAGGGATTGCTTCTTTGTTGCCTTTCCCAAGCTGTCAATGTGAAATGCCATTTCCTCTTCCCTTTCCACACCCCTCCTCTCTTTAAGATTCCCTTGAACACTTTGTGGGTGGTCAAGCTAGAGGTAGGATCCAGGTCTCCACACTCTGTCTGGTGCTGTTCCCACCCCACCTCTCGGATTCCAAACGTTCCAATATTTGAGGCATTTTGACACGTAAATCCCTCCTTTGCACTCACAGACGGGTGGCTGCATGCGTCCTCTTCATTCCCTTCATGAGCACGCTTTTATCCCCAGCTCGACTGGGGCAGGTGGGAGGCAGAGACAATGTCTTCTCTTTTGCAAGCCCCTTCACATGCCACCGAGCTGCAGCAATGCTTGCTGACCCCAGGAAACTCTGAGCCGGGCTGGACTTGCCAGGGTTCTCACTCTAGAAGGCAACTCAGCTTAGTGGAAAGGGTACAAGTTCTAGAACCAGAAAGATTTGAGTTTGGATTCTGACTCTGCCACTGACTAGCTTGGGACACCTTGGGCAAATTACTTAAGTACGTCAAGCAGCGCTTTTTTTCCTTCTCAAGAAACTAAGGGTGTGAGCGTGGATGCAGTTCTTGAAGAGTAAATGGTGTGACTGGCATGAAGATGGTTACAGCCAGCACGGTGACGAATTTATCAGCCTTACATGAGGGGTCAGACACTGCTGTTGTTTGAAGGAAGGGTTCCAGGGCTGCAAAAGTTTGAAATCTGCTGTCCTAGAACTTCTGAGAAGTTCCTTTCATCTCTCAAATCTGTTTCAGACCCTGAGCCTGGCAAGGCTGTGACCTCTCTTCTCCACCAGATGGCAGCAACGTGTCTGCTACCGCAGGTGCCACGCTGTCGACCAGTACAAGATGTTCAGAAAACTCTCCCAGGGAAGGGCTAGGAGAAGGTTAGCGCCAACACTGAGGTGAAGTAAATAGGTCAAAGTGACCCTCTGCAGACAGACGACTTCCTGATTTGGAACCCCTTGGGCATCTGTGGCTGTAAAGATATCAACTGTCCTGCCTCAACCACCAGCCAAACTGGTGCTACTCATCTCTCTGCCAGGTGGGAGACTGCCTGCTTTAACTCTTTCTTAAACCAAAAGGCTCCCAGGGTGCTGGATAGTTAGGCTTTGGTGGCCTGAGATCAGTTTGGAAGCTCACCCAGTTGTTAATGAATTAATATGACACAGAGGGGACCTCAGATTCTCTTTCTGAGGCCCCAGGAGTTTCCTTCCCATTTCCCAAAACACTCACGAGGAGGAACAAGATTAAATCTGATAGGCTGCTAAGTACTAGGGGAGGCTTGATCTTCTGTCTTGTGGATGCTTTTATGAATGAACAGACCTGAAAAAGGACAAGTGCTGTGTACACAGTTGGTCCATTCATCCAGCCAACAAATATTATTGAGTACCTACTGTGTGCAGTCCTGGGATAGATGCTTCAGGGAATTAAAAGATGAATCAGACACAGGCCTTTTTTTTTTTTTTTAAATAGAGACAGGATTTTGCCCTGTTGCCCAAGCTGGAACGCAGTGGCGTCATCATAGCTCACTACAACCTCGAACTCCTGGGCTCAAGGGATTCTCCTGTCTCAGCCTCTGGAGTCACTTGGACTACAGGTATGTGCAGCCACACCTGGCTAATTCTTCTATTTTTTGTAGAAATGAGGGTCTTACTATGTTGCTCAGGCTGGTCTCAAACTCCTGGCTTCAAGTGATCTTCCTCCCTCAGCCTCCCAGAGTGCTAGGATTACAGGTGTGAGCCACCGTGCCCAAGCCCAGACACAGGTCTTTTTTGAAAAGGTTAATACAACTTAGTCCAAATGACAGGTGATTGGGTCCTGTGTATTGAAATACTTTATATTGGTTTTCTTCATCTTCTTTTCCCCCTTCTCCTCCTCCTCCTCCTTCTTCTTCCTTCAGATTTCTGTTCCTTATTGTTTGGCCAGGCCAGAATTTAAATGATGAGGCCATGATATGGGAAAGAAACAGGGAAAGGGAGTGGTTGGAAGGAAACCAGAGAGTGCTCAAACATTTGCCATAAGGAATCCACAAAGTGGAGTGTAGAATTAGCGACGCTGTTATTGATGTATACAGATCTTAAAGCAAAGCAGTTTTCCCATCTCCTCGCATCGATTTTTCTGGAGACTTAATAATCCTAGCTCTGCCCTGTTTGATCTTGCTAATGCATACTGCCTGATTCTTTAATTCATCTTAAAAAGAACACTTACTGACTTAAGACTTTTTATTTTAAAAGATACAGGAAAGTATAAAGAATAAAACAGGGCCGGGCACAGTGGCTCACATCTGTAATCCCAGCACTTTGGGAGGCCGAGGCGGAAGGAAGGCTTGAGGCCAGGAGTTTGAGAACAGCCTGGGCAACATAGCAAGAGCCTGTCTCTATGAAAAATTTAAAAATTAGTCCAAGTGTGGTGGCGCATGCCTATAGTCCCAGCTACTTGGGAGCTGAAGCAGGAGGATCGATCGCTTGAGCCCAGGAGTTCAAGGTTACAATGAGCTATGACTGGGCTACAGCACTCCAGTCTGGGTGACATGACTAGACCCTATCTCTCTAAAAAAATAAAAAATAAAAAAAATAAAAGAGAATAAACATAATCTCATTGCCCACAAGTAGTATTTTAAAAATATATATACCTCACTATGTAATGCAAATAATACAGAAGGGTAAAGAATGAACAAGGAAAGCCCTCTCACTATTTTCTTCCACAGTTCCTCTTCCTCAAAATAACCACTGTTAGGTTGCTCAAATTTCCTTCCAGAAAAATAAAAATCATGCATTCAGCAGCACATATATCTCTCAGCCTATATGTATATAGCTCCTGCTATTGTTATTTGCACAGAAGGAGATCACACTGCACCTTGCTGTTTTCATTTATTGGAATATCTTGGACATCTCGCCTGATAGCACACACTAATCCACCTCATTCTTTCTAATGGCTACATTGTTTTCCCTAGTGTGGCTGTAGGATGTTTTGTTGTTACCAGTCAGCTTTTGCTGTTGCAAACAAAAAACTGCAATGCAATGCTGCCTGGTTCTTGTCGTGGCCCAGCTATCTTTGCACATGGTTTTCCCACAGGCAACAGGGTTGTGCCTAGGGTCCTAGGAAAGAAACTTTGGGGTGGAGGGATGGTAATGCTTGAGCCCCTAGAGCTGCCCAGTGGCTTCACATTATGAACGTGTGGCTTTGACTTCTTTGGGGAAGTTGTCACTCCTCTCCCTCCTGTTCCTGACAAGCTGGCATGGCCGCTACCAGGCTGGCCATCCGGAGCATGGGCTGCCCTGGGACGGAGATCTTGTATCTCCCAGCTGGCTGAGGGCTTGCTGGGTCAGCAGACAGGCTCCCTGGGGCTCTGGGCTCAAGCCGGGCTTGCGCTGTTTGGTTGCTGTTCATGGCTGCACCGTGCTGCTCTCAGATTCACAAACAAACAGGAAGCCAGTCCACTTCCTCCTTGCCGGGGCTTGTGCCCTGTCCTTATCAGCCAGTTAGCCCAGAGGGGAAGGAGCAGCTGGGATTCAGAAGGCAACTTCCTGGCAGAGGTGATGGGGAATTCTGGTCCCACTGCCAGGATAGACACCCCATCTCTGTGCACCTATTTGCCCAGCGGGGACAGCCTTACTGACAAAGGTGGGTTCAAATTCTCCCCTTTGGGAAGACTTTTCAGATAAACCATCCCCCCTCGTCCCTTTGGTTCTGAGATTGTGTTCTTTTGAACTTGTAGTAAGCAGCTCTCTAGGTGTTTGTGATGTTTTCTCCCTGAAGGCAACACTGACATATTTTCTTCTGCCTTTTCCCAGCGCCCACCCAGCATGGCTCTCCCTGTTCATGGGGGATGCTTGATAAATGCAGACGGAATGGCCAGTCCCGAAAGGGGTGCCACACAGGGTTGCAGCCTTTGCTCACTATGGGGCTGGAAAGCATTGCTACTTGGGACCGTGGGGCAGCTGAACAGAAGGGAGTGGTGAGGACAGTTACCAGAGTGTGAAGCAGAGGTGTGGCTGGGTGGAGGCAGGAGATGAGAGCTGCAGATATTCTGTCTAGTCAACAAGTCCTGAGTGCCACTAGACCACAGGAAAATCGGTTCCCTACATGAGAGTTACTATATGCATGATACAACGGGTGCCCATTTTAAAGGAATTAGAATTTTCGGCTGGGCATGGTGGCTCATGCCTGTAATCCTAGCATTCTAGGAGGCCAAGGCGGGAGGATCGATTGAGCTCCAGAGTTCGAGATCAGCCTGAGCAAGAGCGAGACCCCGTCTCTACAAAAAATACAAAAATTAGCCAGGAGTCATGGCACACGCCTGTAGTCCCAGCAACTGGGGAGTCTGAGGCAGGAGCATTGCTTGAGCCCAGGAGTTTGAGCTTGCAGTAAGTGATGATCATGCCACTGTACGCCAGCCTGGGTGACAGAGCAAGACCCTATCTCGAAAAAAAAAAAATTAAAGGAATTAGAATTTCAAAAATACAGCCAAACATAAAAACAAACAATGCTGAACATATTTAATCCTTTGCCGTGTGACTCAAAGCACACATTAGATGCCTCAGTGCCTCGGGCAAGCATTATGACTATAAATTACTTTAGAGAACATTAGACGTGGGCCTGGCAACCTGGAGTGAGTCACTGTCAGTTGCTTAAAAAACAAAATCTCTGATATCTACCTATTTAGTAGCCACTGTTTTCTTTTTTAAGAAAGCTGGTGCAGAAACCAAACTAAAAAACAAACATGGACTACGAAACCCTAAATGCTCAGTTATCTCCACTTTGCAGTCGTTTGGGCTTCAAATAAAAGTTTCTCTATGAAGCACCTGGGGGTCGGAGGGGGCCAGGTGAGGATGCAGTGGGGAATGAGGACCGAGTCAGGCTGGGGGCTGAGGGAGGAGGACACATGGAGGCGGAGACCTTCAGGGACGTGAGCTGTCTCAGAAGTGTGGTGCGGGCCGTGAAACAGCAGCTCTGGAAGTCCCTAATTCCTCCAAAGGGCATCCACACTCATACTGTGGATCTCAAAAGTGGACAGAGGGATGATCCTGGTGGCCGTTCCAGGGACGTGTGAGGTTCAAGGTGCTTCACCCAGTTCCACACAGTCTTCGAAGCATCACTCAGGGGAGTTCAGCTCCCTCTGTGTCCCATGCCGTTTCCAAAGCTTCCACCCAGGGCCAGTTTAGGGTGTTTCCTCCCAAGGCAGAGATGGATCGAGTCAGGGCAAAGGCTGGGCCCAGCAGTGAGGGACACACACTGTGGCCTCCGAGGCTGGTGAGACACTCCTAGCCCTCCCAGCACGCCAGCACCCCCAGCCCGGTCCCAAGCAGACAATAAGAGATGAGTGGAAACCTCAGGTTAAAAATACCCAGTCTTGTTGTAAGAGAAATAAGAACAGGAAGGAAGTGTGGGGAGGCAAGGCAGAATAGAGAAAAAGCCCCGGAGAAGGAGCTCGAGATGTCCTGAATGGCCGGAAGCTGAGCAGGTAGAGCAGGTGGAGGCCCTTCAGGTGCTTGCGGGGTTTGTAGGCAGGGGAAGGGGGCACGGTGGGCTTCCAGTTCTTCGGCATGGTTTAGGCAGTTCCTCCCAGAGAAATGATTTTGACCCACCGAGACCAAGATTTAGATCCCTGAAAAGAGTCTTGGGCCAGGCCAGGCGTAGTGGCTCAC
>JAQIFY010004765.1:0-11529 GCA_028533085.1 Varecia variegata | reverse complement strand
GCAGGAACAGCTCTGCCATCGCATCAGCCGCCCGCCCAGACGCCCCCACCAGGCAGCCAGGCTTGCCTGAGAGCTGCCCCCTGGCCCCTGTCCCCAGCAGCCCAGCAGCATCCAGGCAAGGCTCTGAGAGCATGGCCAGGTGAGCTGCCCACCCCATGGCCAGGGGCCACAGGGAGGCCCAGGATAAGGTGCCAGGTGGCAGGCACGCAAGAAAGCATGCAACGCCAGGGACAAATCTGCTAGCGTCTGCTACTCACAAGGTACCTCCTCCTGGCAGCTGCTTTTATTTCACGATAACCTTCCAAGAGGGGTAGTATCATCACCCTGTTTTATAGAAGAAAAACCTGTGGCCTGGAGAGGTGACAGAAGCCACTCCTCCATGCCTGTGCTGGCCCTCCATCCCCATCTGCTGACACGGGGCGCAGCACACAGAGAGCCCAGCTGTGACCACCGTGGCCACGGCCCAGCCTACGGAGGCAGCAGGGGAGACAGGGTCCTGGACTCTCCCCTCCCCCATGGCCCTGACTGCTGCTGCTCCTCACGTGTTAAATGAGAACAAGGCCCCCAACTGCATGTCCCTCTTGGAGTGCGCCGGCTGTGGCAGGCAAGGACTCGGAGCTTTCGTGCTGCTGGAGATTCACAGGAGCGTGCCAAAGCCACCCGAGCCATCGCCAACAGCAGAGAGCTGGGGCAGCATGGGAGGGGACTCGGTCCGGCTGGGAATTCTCCAGGCTGGCCCCTCCAGGAGCCCCGCCGTGACCTGGTGAGCAGGGCTGCCACTCGCCCTCCTGCCCGGGAGGCCCAAAGCCTGGGCTCCAGGGCATGGGACGGGCCACAGCGGGACGCTCACTGCGCAGCCCTGGGAGGGAGGCCCGCGCATTGGCATTTCCGGAGCTGCCGCACCAGGGTGGGAGCTGGGGGCTGGCACCAACCACAGCTCCACAGGCAATTGCTCGTTAATCCACCCTCCACGGCCGCTTCAAAATAACTCAATTAGCCTGGAAGAGCTGCTGGCAGCCTGCCAGGGAGGGCCCCCTCGGAGGGGCCCACAGAGCCTCCCGACAGGCGGCCCCCCACACTGCAGGAAGGGACCCTGAGAGGAGGACAAGAGACACCCCCATCCTGAGGAATGTGCCCTCCCTCATCACGGGGACCTGCCCTACCATGGCTCTGCCACGCTGGGGCTATCTAACCCACTGGGCAGATGGGGAAACCGAGGCTCAGAGGGGACAGGGATGACCATGCAAACCAGATGGGGTCCGCTCTGCAGTGCTCACGAGAGGCTTGAAAGAGGAGGACGGAGAGAGCTCAGCCCTTCGAAGAGCTGGGATTGCCACTGGCCTACCCGCCAGGCAGAAGAAATATAAGATGCCAGCCGGCACCTTTCGAGCCAGCCAGAGGGGCCCAAGGCCGAGGTTAGGGGGGACTCCAGGCTTAGGGAAGAGGCTGTCCTGAGTGCCGGAAGGAGAGCGCTGCGGCACAAGGCCTAGATTCTGAGGTGCGCATCTACCTGGCAGGCGTGGGCCGCCGTGTCCTGTGCTGGGGGCCTCTGCCTCTCAGGGAGCTTGGCCAGAGCCGGGTCTCCAATAGGATGGTGTCCGCGACTGCTTACTCCTCCTGCCAGCACCAGGGACACTGTGAGCCCAGGCCTGGAGATGGCCCAGGGCTGGGGACTTGGTGGTCAGGAGGGGGCTGAGGCTGAGGCAGGATGCACCCACTGCGCCCCAGGCCCTTTCTGACTCTTCCCCACCGGCTGGTGAGCGGGGTGCTGGCCCGAGCACCCTGGGAAGGATGGGTGCACGTGCATCTGTGTGTGCGTGCATCACTCAGCCCAGGAGCTCTGCCCAGGGGTCAGCTCCAAGGCTGAACTCACCACCTTCCCTTTCTGCTCCTCCCTCGGAGAACCTCCCAGAACGAGCCCCGGTCAACCACTCTGCCCCTCCTCCTCACCCCACAGCCAACCCACCACCCAGTCCTGCCAAGCCCCTTCCAAACTTTCAGAACTCACCCATTTCTCAATCCACGGCCCACCCGAATCCAGGCCACCATCATCGCCCCTCAGGATTGCTGCCAGGTCCCTGTCACCAGTTTCCCTGCTCTGCACTCCCCCCACTACCACCACACACATACATACACCCATACATACACATATACACACACATGCATGCTACATACACACATACATAATACACACATGCACATGCATCATGTGCACACATGCACACCCATATATGTGCATCTACACGTGCACACATATGCACACATACATATGTGCACATATATACATACATAATATACACATACACACACACACATACACACACACCCCACCAGCTGTCCAGGGGACCTTTCTAGAACTCAAACCTGGTGAGGTTACACCCCCCATTGCCCTCCATAACCCGGCCTTCGAGGTCCCTGGGCCTTGGCCTGCTCACCTTGCTGAGAACCGAGGTGCACAGTGATTTAAAACACGGGCTCCGGAGCCAGCAGACCTGGTCTGAATCCCAGGTGGGCCGTTTGATGGCCCTGGATGAGTCGCACCCCTCTCTGAGCTGCCCTCATCTGGGAAGCAAGGGTGCTGAGGGCCTTCAGCCTTAGGGACGTAAGGAGGTGCCCGCACCACATGGCCCTGCAAGCCTGGCTGATGCCCACCTGCCTCTCAACACTCACCTGGGCACCAGACCTCCGCCTGCCCTCCCGCCAGCCCTTCCTCCGGGCTCCAGTGACCCCTCAGCACCCTGCTCCACGCGGGCCCGTGCTCTGCTCTGTCTGCCCAGGACAGATGCTAAATGTGTGTGATGAATGCATAAATGAAGTATGCAGGCCTGTAGGGGGACGCGTGGGGACATGGGTGGGTGGCAAACTATACACAGACACCCCCCACATACATACATGCCATGCACACAGACACTCCCCCCACACACTCACATACCACATACACACACCACACATACACAACACACATACACAACACACATACACCATAAACACACCACATACACAGACACACCATGCACACTCACATATGACACACAGCACATACCACACACATACAGACACACCTCCCACTCTGTACACACAGACACCCCACACACACATACATGCCATGCACACAGACACATACCACACATACATACCACATACACAGACACATACCACATACACAGACACACCACACACACTCACATATGACACTCAGCACATACCACACACATACAGACACACCTCCCACTCTGTACACACAGACACCCCACACACACATACAGGTCATGCACACAAACACATACCACATACACAGACACATACCACATACACAGACACACCACACACACTCACATATGACACTCAGCACATACCACACACATACAAACACATCTCCCACTCTATACACACAGACACACCACACACACATTCATATGCCACACATACAGACACACACTTACACCATACATGCAGACACCACACACTCACATGCCACACACACACACAAAGACCCCACACACGCTCCCTCCTCTGCACACCACACACACTCACATACCACAGATGCACACTACACACACAGACAAACACGCACTGTCCCCTCTTTGTCTTCTGTGGCCCAGACAGGCTAAGGGTCAGAAGGGAGCCCCGAGGTTGGCCCATCTTCACTCAGGAGTTTTGTCCACACCCCTCTTGGCACAGCCCGACTTAGCCTGGTGTAAGAAGAGCGGGCGGGGCAGGGCGGGAGAGTGCGGGTCCCGCGGGGGGCTCATCTGAGCCAGGGGCGCTGGGCTGCAGGGGCAGCCTAGGAGGCCCCCGAGGGGCCAGGCAGGCGCCTAAGGGCGGGGAACCGTAGGCTGGCGGCTGGCAGCTGGTGGAGCCTGGGCCTGGCAATGCCGCCAAACACCCACTTGTACCAGCCGCTAGTTTCAGGGCCTGCCCACGAGCTACCGGGCATGCTGGGCCCAGGCGACCCTGGGGTGTCCTGCCAGGAAGAGGCGGCCTCTGGGAGGGTGGCCCCGGAGGGGAGGACCGGTGCGGGAGGGGCCACCCTCCACCTTGCACTGCCCCCAGGTGAGGACGCCGGGCTGGCAGCCAGGGCCACCCCCAACTCGCAGTGTGGCCTGGGAATAATTGCAGACTTCTGCACAATCGAGGGGCAGGGCAGGCAGAGGGTCCCAGGGCTCCCGCAGTGCTGACCACCCAGTGTCCAGGATTCTCGTCCCCCACCCTGGGCGGTGTGCAAGGGGGCCATGGCCACAAGAGGGCGCCGGAGCCTCAGCAGGCGGGGAGCCCCGGCCAGGCCTCCAGGTGCGGTCAGGGAGGGGCTCCGCTGAGCCGGGGCTGAATCCTGGGGGATGGGGGCAGACTCCCTTGTGCGCCCCAGGCAACCCCTGAGCCACAGTTTCTCTCTTTTCATCAGATGGCAACACTACCTGGCTTCAGGAAATGTTTGCTGAATAAACACAGAATGAATGAATTGAATGAGGTGTGTTATTGGCAGGTATCTTACAGCCCCTGGTGCTGGCTGCAGAGCTCTGGGGAAGCTGGAATCAACCTGCGATTACCAGCTCCAGAGCTCAGAACGGGACAAAGCCCTGGTCCTGCCCTCCGGGGTTCTGCCACCCGGACCAGGCCCCTCTCTGTAATAAAAAGTAATAAGAAGGAACCAAAAAGCTCTTAGCCCTCTGCTGTGGGCACTTCAGGCACTTGGGAAGCATCATTATTTTCTGACTTACAGAGAAGGAAGACGCATCACGGAGTCTAGTTGGAGCACTTTGGTCCCCTCCCCTGGGGACTGTTTTCCAGGAAGGAGCTCCTGGCCACCTCCCTCCAGCCTCTCTCACTTTCCCACCCGCTCTGTTGGGGCAGAGGTGATTTATCACCCAGCTGGCCCCGAGAGGTCACCCAGGAGGAGAGACAGACAGACAGACAGACAGACAGACGCAGGGCAGAGGATCTGCTCCGGGCAGGTGGCAGAAGGGCCCTGTGAATTTAGATTTCTTAGTGGGAAAAACTTTGATGGGGAACTAAGCGGAATACTACTATTTAATCATATGTTCATACCGTGTCAGTTTATACATTATCCTTCTAAAGTATAATTCTATGTGTATTAATACTATAATTTCATTGTAGTTATTAATAAGTACACTATTGTCATTGATACAGTAGCGGGAAATCCCCAGTGATAACACAATTCCATCGCCCTTCCAAGGTTCTGATTCAAGAAGTGACAAATGTGAAAACCCATCAGTCTGCAAGCCGACCGCCCTCCTCCACTTGGGGCAGGAACCCCTGTCCCCAGCTCTGCCCTCCCTCCCCCGCAGCCCCACCTCCCTTCACACCTCCTCACCCCCGAAGACTGGAGGCCTGACTCGAGCTTCCCCGCCCATGGCCTGCCTTCATCCAGGGGTTCCCAGCACCCCTGGCCTCCCACCCACGCCACAGCCTGGATGTTGTCCTCACCCAGAACCACACGCCCCTGTCGCCTCCCAGACTATACTGGCCTCTCTGTCCACGGCCTCTTCACTCTCTGACCTCATCACATCACTTTCCTCCTCCCCCCACTCCTCCTCCTCCTCCTCCTCCTGCTGGGGGCACTGCCCTCCCCAGCTTGCCTGGACCCCAAGGGGCCTTTCTGCAGCCATAGTCTCGGGCACCCACCCTGGCACCCAAGGTCTCCCATGGCATTCTCCAAAGACCCAACCCCAGTACAGACCAGCCAGCCCTCCTTGGAGGAGCCATCTGTCCCCCAGCCCTGGGCCCTGCCCCTCTGCCCTCATCTCTCCTCCCTTCCTCCCCTCTCCCGCTCCATCAATAAACAGGCTCCCCTCTAGTTAGCAATTTTTAAAAAACCCCTCCCTTAGCCCCATACCTGGCTTCAGCCAAGCCCCATCTTTCTCCTCTCTGCCCAGCCCAGCGTCTTCAAGTGTTGTCTTTACACCCAATCTCACCCCTCACCTGGCATCTGCTCCCCGGGCCCACTGCCGCCCCGCTCAGATCCCACCAAAACCGTCCCTCTCATGACATCATTGCTACTGCGCTTTCCCGTTCCTTCGTACCCTGTCAGGCAGCCTGACAACAGCCTCATCAAGTAAATACTATTATTGTCCCCATTTTGCAGAAGTGTTACAGAGGAAATAGCCTGAAAAAATCAGTGGAAATGTTTTATGTCTCTTTAAAACATCCCCCACTCCTTTGGAGAACTGGGACCTGCATCCCTGTCTCAGGCCAGGGGTGGGGAGGGCAGGGGAATGTCTTTGGTTCTTCCTGCTACAGGAGGTGGCTCAGCGGAACTGCTGGGCCCAACCAGGTCACCTGTCGGACGGAGCTTCTGGGCACGGGAGATGGGACCGTCAGGGTCATCAACTGCAGTTGAACAGCAGTTGCCTGAAGCTGAATGGCCTCCCTTTAAAAGTTCTGTATTTCTGCTTATTATTAGGATGTTGTAGATAGAAGTCTCCATCCTCCTCATTTGCTGGCAAATTAATAAAACTGTTTCCTTCTCCTCAAGCCACTTGTTCTTGATGCAGCCTGGAGGACAAGTGCCGAGGAGTAACAGAAGGGTTACTGAGGCACAGAGAGGTTAATTGAGTTGCTCAAGGTGGAACAGCAGGTAAGCCCCAGGGCCAAGCTCCCTCTCCTGAATATCCCACAAGAACCTGAGACTTGCCAGTGACCAAAATGGGCGTGCTGGCTCTTCCTGAAGGTCTCGTTCCTGGCTGAGCTAGGCTGTGGAGCAGAAGATTCGTAGCGGCTGGACCTTGGGCAACTTTATTTAATGCCTGTGAAGCACTTAGCGCAGAGCTCAGCACAGAGCGCTCAGTGAAGGCCAGCTCCTGTTTGTCACCACGACCCTCTCCCAACCTTGGCTGCTGCTGCTATGCGATGGGGCATAGAATGACCACTCACTCAGCACCTGGCCTCTGTGCACTTTATCAGAGCCACACCCAGTCTATAACCCCGTGTGTTTGGCAGAAATGCACTTTTTCAAAAGTCAAAATAAAACTCCAAGAAGCTGTAAAACCCCAGGAGTTTGAAAGATTCCCTGCAGGGTCAATTAGGGTGAATTAGAACCTACAGATGTGAATCTACCCAACCACACAATGGCAACTTTGGGTGTGCACTTCAGAATGCTAATGAAGGCGGAAAGGGGGCAGCATGGCCTTCCCTCTGAGGCCTGTGGGAGGGGACAGGACCTGCCACCCCTGGGCTGTGTGATGCCAGCAAGCCTGGGCCCCACCTCTGCACCTGGAGATGGGGTTACTATGTATTACCCAGGAGAGGTAAATTTAGATCCTTAACTGGGGACCTAAAATTGTGTGTGCAGCCATTTCTATCCCTGGGGCATAGAGCACAGGATCTGTTAATAGTGGTTGCAGGAAAAATGAGGTAAAAGTCACCATTTGCTGGATGTGTAAGTGTCTCCATAAGGCTCCACCTCAACCAGTGCAACCCGAGAGTCCCTCTTACTTTGGCCGGGGGAGGGTAGGAGGCTGGATTCAGTCTGGGCATTGCCCTTTTACGACTCCCCCCCGGGATGGTCACCGCTTTGCCCGTTCTACAGATGAGCAGACTGAGAGCTGACTCCGACCAACACCCAGGACCTTAACCTCTACACAGGCACAGACCCAGGCCTGGCCTTCCCGCCTCCCTGCTCGGTGAGGTCACACCCCGCGCATGGCCCTGCTGCTGCCGCAGTTCCCCAATGCCCAGGAAAAATCACAGATCTTGGCACAGAAAGCTGAGCTCTGCACTTGTAGCTGGGCAACCAGAAACAAGCCTGGCCTTTCTCCCTGAGCCTTAGTTTGCCTATCTATAAAATGGACATGATGATGGTCATTGCCCCTGGCAGTTAAATAGCTCATGTAAAACATGCACAGTGCCCTGCCAGGAGTAAGTGTTGAACCAGGGTTAGGTGGTTTAAGGATCCTTGTGTTGGGTTTGGCAATCTTGTTCTGTGATCTCAGTTCTTGGTGTGCTCATGGACAAAGAATGACCAGACACACCAGGGTAAGGCAAGCAGGAGGTGAAATTTATTGAGGGGGAACAAGATAGGATTATAGAGCAAGAGCAAGATATAGGTTCACAGAGAGAGATACAGATACCACAGATGAAGACTGGACCCCCTGTCGTAGCAAAAGGAGAGCTTGGTTATGGTCTGAGTCTTGTTTTATGGTGTCTGGGTAAGGACTTTCCCATGGTTCAGAGGTCACCATGGAACCACTTTGACTGGACAGTTGGGAGTGGTATGACCTGAGTCTTACTATGCATGCGGCTCTCCCATGAGCCTCTCTGAAAGCCCATGGGTGGGGGAGCAACGGCACCCACTTTCATCCTTAGGAGACCCAGAATCCCTCGCTATCTACCTAACCCAATCTACTCATGAGATAGGATCTATTACTCCTATTCTGCAGGCAGTAAACCGAGACTCAGAGAGATTTAGCAGCTTGTCTAAGGGCACAGAGCTAAGGAACAGGAGGAGCAGGAGCCAGGGCTCAAAGCAGGTCTGCTTGGCTCCAAAGGGGCCAGGATGGAAGGGGAGCAGGTGGGCCAGCCGCAAGGGCAGGGGAAGGGAGAGGAAGGGTTTGGGAGGGGAAGGAGGAGAGAAAAGGGCAGGGAGGGTGCCAGAGCAGGGGTGAGGCTGGATGCAGGCACCTGCCTTGGGCAGAGGGCCAGAGCCAACAGGGGTCACGGAGGCAGTGCCAGGCCAGAGGTGGGCGCCCTCACCCTCACTCTGTTCTGCGGTGACCTTGCTGGCTCAGCCTGCACCTCCAGCATCCTAATGACGCATGCCAGGCAGGGGTTTGGGGCAGCACTCCCATGTGACATTGCCCAGAGAGCCTCCCATTGCCAGGACCAGAGCCAGGATTCTGCTCCCCTCCCTTGGTGTCCGGGGAGTGCCCCCAGGAGCTCTGCTTGGGGCCCCTGGGACAGGAGGTGGGCATGAACCCTGAGCAGCCAACGGCCTTAGACGGCCTCCAACCAACCTCCGAGACCTGGGGCACCTGCAGGGTCGGTGGGTGGGGCCCACCCACAGCTGCCAGGCTCCCTGCACTGGCCCATGGGCCCGCCCAGCTCTCCCTGAGGCCCCTGACAGCTGGGAATTCCTTGGGCATGACAAAGGCAGCCGTGCAAGAGGCTGGGAACCTGGCCTGGCAGCCCAGCCAGGGTTCCGGTTACAGCTCTGCAAGCTGGCTGTGAGGTCACGGGCACGTCACTTCCCCTCCCTGGAACTCAGCTCCTCCACAGTCAGAGGTGGCAGTGGGTGGCTAGCTGAAGGGACTTTCTAACCCAGAGAATCTCAGGCTCTGGATTCACGGAAGCCAAGGTTTGCAAAGAACCTTGGGCTATGATTTCCTGATACTGGTCTGCAGCTGACAATGTCAGAACACCCAAGGAATGTGTGAAAATGTAGATTTAGGGGCTCCCTTCCACTCCCAGCAGATCAGGAGACCCGGGACCTGGGCATCTGTAGATGTGACAAGTATCCTAGATCCACGCCCTCAGTGGGCTTCCTACTACTTCTGCAGAAACAGGATGCCCAGGGGTCCCTGAGCCAACCCAACTCTTTGCAGTTCCATCCCTGGGTCCCCTCAGACCCTCTGCCTAGAGTGGGGTTCCAGCATTCAGTCCCATCAGCAAACCCTCCATGGAATTCTCGACCACCGTCTCTCTGTCCAGGTCCCCTCCACCCACAGCGACTGACCATTCCAACTTTCCCTCCCACCCAAGACAGAAACTTATTTTTGTTTTTTTTCTTTTTCTTCTTTTTTAATTGAGATAAAATTTGCATACAGCAAAGTGCACTAATTTGAAGTGAACAGCTTGAATACATCTACCTATGTACCTTCCATGTAGCCTCCAGCCAAGTTAAGCTCTAGAACATTTCCTCACCCCAGAGAGCTCCCGCCAAGACCCTGCCCCTGCCCCCCATTTCTGCCACTGGTTGGCTATGAGAGGCCTGTTTCTGGGGTGACCATCTGTGGTGGGCAGGCCCTGGACTGCAGGTTCCATCAGGACAGGCTGTCCCGTGCTTGGCAGTGGCTGGCACAGGGCAGGTGCTGGAACACCTGCTGGAGGGTTGACAAGAAGGCTAGAGGTTGTGCCATGTTCTAGCTGCTGCCAGGACAAGGTCCAGGGTCCTGGACCCAGTGTTCAGGGTCCCCTCAGATGTCCACCCCCCCCACCTGCCTTCCTCTCCCCCTTCTCCCTCAGCCCTGACCTGCACACGGGCTGGGACACACCACTCGCCCCAGCCACAGCCATATCCAAGCTCACTCTTTCCTGCCCCCATGCATCCCCTCCAGCCATTGCCTCCTGGAATTCTGGAACTACACCTACTAAAGATGGGGTGACCCCCAGCCCCTACCCACGGGGGCCTCCCTCACCCCGGAAGCTGCCCGGAGTGTGCTCTGTCTCACGGCCCCGTCTCAACACACACAGCCTCACTGACGCTGGGCTTGAGAGTCGGCACAGTGACCCTGAGTCGGCACACTGGGCTGAGCATGGAGCCAGCAGGTCAATGCCACATACACCCTCCTACTCACTTGTGAGACCTGGGAGTGGTCACTGTCCCTGTCCGAGCCTCAGTTTCCCTGTCTGTAAAATGATACAAGCAGGCTAGGTGGATGTCTCCTGCAGGGCACTGCCCAGAGCCGGTGTAAAGAAGTATTTGTTAGACAAATACGTAGCCCCAAAGAATGGGTCACATTGATGGTGGGAGCGTAGGCATCTGCTGGAGGTGCTTCGGGGGCAGAAGTCAGAGAGTGGAGTCAGACTGCCTGGGTTATAATCCCAGGTCTCAACTTTCCCATCTGTTAGATGGAGACAAGAGTCGGGCAGGGTGACAATGAAATGGGACAGTGCACAGAAGCACCTGGAAGGGTGCCTGGCACTTACCTAGTGCCCAATAGAGTTAGATCCCATTGTCCTTCCTAGGGCCCATTGTCGCGGCCGCCAGGCCCTGGAGTCAGCCTCTGCCAGGGACCAGTGGGCAGGGTGAAGTGTGGCAGCAGTTTCTACCTCTTGCCACCAGAGGGCGCCATGCCGCAGCCGAAGCCACCAGGAGCGCCAAGGCCGCCCTGACTCGGGAAGACCACTCCTGAGGCCGAGGGCAGTGCCAGCTGGGCAGAGCCGCCAGCCAGCACAGTGAGGGCGGAGGCCCGGCAGCCCCTTCTCCGGAAGATGCCCCACACCACCTGGTCCTGACAGTCTGTCCATTTCTCTCGCAGCCTGTGGTTAGCAACAGCCTGGAGAGCACCGGACCTTCGCACCAAAGCCATTAGACCCATTTAACAGATGAGGAAACTGAGCCCCAGAGAGGGAGAGGCCAGCTCCAGGTCATGAGGCGAATTTTGGCCTCGCTGCTCAGACTGGGTTCCTTGCACAGCCCACTACATCCGTGGTGCGACCTCCCACCAAGGCTGGGAGCCAGCTCCTAGGCCAGACTCCGGGTCACCGTTCCTCTGCTGGGGGACAGAGGAAGCAGTAAGTCTGACCTCACCCCGGGGAGAACCCAGCACGTGGGGTGGAGAGAGTGCCAGAGGC
>JAQIFY010004764.1:0-11529 GCA_028533085.1 Varecia variegata | reverse complement strand
GTTTGAAATTCAGATATAAGCATTGCCTTTAATTTGTGAAAATGAATACAATTAAGAGTTGTCTGATATCTGATGTCCATACCCTGAATTTTATGTGGCTTCAGTAGGTTTATTACAATTGAATATATACACTGTGATCAGTGCTAATTGTTACTGATGTGGCTTCCTGAATGTGTAGAAAAGAGATGATCAATCAGAGTCTCTTATTTCTGCATGAAACCACCTGACAAGTTCTCCAAAATTAAAAAAAAAAAAACCTATATGCTTTGCCGATATAGTTTTTGGTGAATTAGTGACCTACAGTTAGTGTCATGGGTCACGTTTTGAAAATTGACCATTTATCTTCACTAAGGAATAGCATGTAGGAACCATACAACGTGAGAGATTTCATTCTCATTTTCAATGAGGAAAATTTTCCTTGCTAAAATTCTAGATATCCAGGTACAAGGAGCTCAGAGGACTCCTGGGAGGTTCATTGCAAACAGGAAGACACCATGACACACAGTCATCAGATTGACCAAAATAACCACCAAAGAGGCCCTCTCAGGAGCTGTAATGTGAAAGAAGCAGGTAAAATAAAAAGGAAAACCCATATGAATGATGGCAGATTTCTCAGCTGAGACCTTACAAGCAAGAAGAGACTGGGGCCCCATTCTTACTCTTCTCAAACAGAATAATGCCCAGTCTAGAATCTTGTCATTTTCAACTGCTATCCTGTCTCTGCCCCTTCAGATAAGAACTACTGAGGAAGTCCACTTTTAGCCTGCTGCCTCTAGAGAAACTGACAGCACTCATTTTCAGTCCAGGTGTCCTGCTTCAAATACACCTGAACTTTAATTCATCCTAGCACCAGGGTCTAATGTGGGCATCCTTGTTAAGTCTCTTCCATTCCAAGAGGACTTATGTGTAGAGTGGGTCAATTATATGATTTTTTATTACTTGAGAAAACACAATGAAATAAAAATCATGCTTCCTAGGAGCTGTGGACCAGAATAAGTAACAATTAGGGGCTAAGATTTTGCCTTTTTTAGATTTAATCTGGGAGAATTTTATTTTGGGCTTGAGATAATCAGACTCAGAGGAAACTTATTTTGGTCATCTTTATCTTCATCTAAGTGAAAAGCACTTTTAGAACATTTTAGCCTCATGTAAGTGTTTAATAAATCTTAATTCTGCTGTTATTTTTTGAATCTTATGGCTTGGCTATTTTTTCCTTAATTTGTGTGTATGGAATTCCAAGCATTATGAGACGCATGATTTCGTGGAATGGATGTGTTTATCTTCTTTTAGTGACTGAGAAATTCCAAGTATACCATCAGGCCAGTGAACTTGGCCTTTAAGATAACTGATTTCATTAATTCTAGCACATAACTGTCATTGTGTTCTTTTCAATAAGGGACTACCTGATGGGATCCTCAGAATAATATCTTCTCTCTGTACCAAGACTTGCTTTGATTTAACATGATTTGTAATTCACTGGTATGACCTTGATAGTATGATATTTATTGAGGTCTAAATACAGTAGTGAACAAATTCATAACTTAGGGTTTGAGATTCAGGTGTGTGCTTTGTCCATGATTCATGAAATTAAAGAAATTAATGTGCAGCCTTACATCTGATTCCCAGTCATGAATTTATGCATCTCATTATGCTCTTTGCAAGGTAATAGGTATGCTACAGATGAAGCCAGTGCTTATTGATATGGCTTCTTGTACATATATCCAAGGGTTATCAATGAGGCCTGTTCTGTATATAACCACTTAACAGGTTCTTCAAAAAGAAGAAACCTATATAGTTTGCTCTTACTCTTTTTGTTGAATCAGTCACCTACAACCTAATTAACACAGCTTCTTATTGAATCATACCCTCTTGTAGAAATGAAGGAATAGCACACATAGGCCATGTACACAAGAGGTGTATTTCTCATCTTTGACTACCTTCTACTCCTGTTTCTTTAGATAAAAACTACTGAAGAAGAGGACTTTTCAGCCTGCTACTCCTGGTTCAGTTTGAACCTCCCAGGCATTGTGCACTCAATCTGCTCGACTACAGTCTACTTTTGTACCAGGATAAAAGGCTTTCATTCCTGGTAAGAGTTTTCATTCCTGTTAAGAGGAATAAATACATATGTTTTTGGAGTGCCATGTCTTGGGTGAATGATCAAACATAATCTTGTCTTGAGTAGATATGATGGCCCATATATATCATGTTCAATAGAATCAAGCTGAGAACCAGCTTAGGATGACAATCTTGGGATGGGCTATAAGTCCCATTCCAGGAGAATTTTATTTTTGGCTTGAGTGAATGAAGCCCCCTTGGAAATTCAAAAGTTTTAATATTTTATTCTAAGTAGCCAATACTTTCCATTCCTTTTAGCCTGATTTTAGTGGACCATAGTTCTTAATTGTCTGGCATTTTTTGGAGCTAATGCTTTAGTGCTTTTTCCCCTCTATGTGGATGTCTGGTTGGCAGGAGATATACAATTCCATGATTTTATGTGAGTGACTGCTTGTGGTGTTGTAAAATTCTAAATAGAGCATTGGATAAGGGAAAATAGGGCTCTAAGATAATTAGTTTCATTCAATCAGGAAACATGAATATCATAATGGGGTTTCTTCTGATGAGTGACTGGCCTACTTCATAAGAAACTCATGATAAAATCTTTACTTTTGTATAAATGTGCTTTAATTGAAACTTGAGAAGTTGTGTGATTCTATAGTATATCTATAAATTTATTATAGTTTAAATGCCTGCATAGACAAATTCATCCCTGTTGTATAATTTCAGGTGGCTGTGGGGTTGTGATGTGTTTTAATCATTGATGAACTACTCACAGCTAAAAAGATCCAGACAATTGTCACCTCAATATTATTGAGATTCATATAAATGTGTTGCCTATGATATGTGATATCAAATAAAATACATGCAGCCTGATTTTACTTTTAAAGTTCCTGATATTTATGTTGTTTTGTTTCTTTACTTATAATGGAAAGTAAAAGCTATGGTCAATTATTAGTGTTCTTGATATGGCTTCCTTGAAGTTATATCAAGAAAGTACCTGTTTCCTTTGTTATGTCCATGTTCGGTGTATCACTAGACTACAACCTAAGTATGATGACCTTTGGGAGTATATATTCCTTGTATATAAATTATGGAATAGTCCACATGAGAAATATACACATGAGAGATATATTTCTTATCCTTGATTACTGTCCTAATACTGTCAAAATCATAAAGAATAAGAAAATGTGAATGCTGAGGCCCCTGGGGTAACTAGTAGCTACACACAAGTCCTGTGATGAGCATCCCAATCTCCTGTTTGCTTTGTCACCACGGTTTAATGACATTGCATCTGGCAAGAGTTGTCAGGACCAAATTGATGTATGTGTTGGTAGTTCCATAGCTTGTGTCAATTAGACATTTTTTATTTTTGCCCTGGGGAGATGTGATGCCATAAAAATCACTCAGTTGGATTATGCTGAGTCCTAGCCTGGATGTTAATCCCAGGATTATAATGAGTGTGCTCTCAGTTCTATTACATGAAAATTTGTATTTATGGGCTTGATATAATGAAACTATTGTGGAAAATTTGTTACACTCACGCGATATATCTGTTTCCATGAGAAGCATTTTCTGATCCTTTTAAACCCAACTTCAGTGATTTGAATTCTTAATCCTCATGTATTTTCAGAGGAAAATATATTTGGCTCTTTCTCTGTCATTGTGTGTTGAGAACCATTTGCTAGCTGGAGATGTAGTTTTAATGGTTTAGAGGTACTGGGGCCTTTGGTGATTGAGAAATTGTGTTTAGACCTTTAGTCTATTGTTGGCTGGCCTCTAAGATATTTAGGTTTATTATTTCAGGCTACCTGACTATGGTTTTTCTCCTTCTTGAGTGACAGTCATAGATAATTCAATGTTTATGCAAGGCTTTCATTTTTTACCTGAGCTTTGCTTTCCTAGAAAGTTTAAGTTTTTGACTTATTGATATAAACTGTATGGTGAGATGTTCTTTTGAGTTCAAAGGCATACATAGACAAATTCATCTCTGTTATTTTATTTTGGGCTTGTTGTGTTATTCTATTTGTGGATAAGTAAAAACTACTCATAATTGAAGAATCCTGGTAGTTGCTGCTAGATAGTTGGTTTGGATGCTTACCAGACTGCATCACCTCAAGTGTACAGCATGATCCATATCAAGAACAGCACTTTAAAATCTCCAGGTTTATAAGGCCAAATTCTGGCAAGACACTATGAAGACCACTGACAAGCTTCCTGGTGAAAGTTGTGAAAACTATAAAAAATAAAGACCATTTAAAGCATAGGGAAATGGTCCTAAGGGCAAACATCAAATGAAGAAATGTTTATTAAAAAATCTACAAAAAATTATTAAGAAAGGTGAGAGTCTGTGGTACTTGAAATAAGAGTGGTTCTTCTCTCCCCCTTCCCAGCTCAATGAGGCAAAGATTCCACTCCAGACTTCTTAAGTGAGGAACATAGGGTTCTCTCTTTCCCCTAGCACCCAAATGGAGGGTTGTTTTCCTTGAGAGAGCAGGAAGTTCCTACTCCCAGCTACCTGTTGCTGAGGATAAATCCTGGGCAAGTGGAGTTAAGATGTGGGGCTCTGTTCTTCTGCCCAGCTCCTACTTTTGAAACAGAGGTTCAATTTTGAGTACAGTGTGCTAATACTGGGGTCCTGATCACTGATAAATAGCTTGTGAGGCAGTGGTCTCATGCCAGAGAGGTAGCTGAAAGGACCCATGGCTGCTGCTCCTGCCACTGAATGCTCAAATCCTAGAGTTGGAGTGTCACCCTAAGAGAGGGTTGCTATTGTCCCAACCCCCACCTGCAGAGCCCTGACTCAGATTTTGTTTGGTGGGAGTGGGGCAGGCCATACAAAAGCTCATAATCTCTTCCTGAGGAAACTGACTTTATTTAAAGTTTTGTATTCAAGAGAGCAAAGAAATTCAATCCTAAAGAAGTTCTTAAGAACAGTGAAGATTGTGGTGCAAGGCAGTTTGGAGGAGATTCAAGATATAGGTTAAATTGTAGGCTGGCTAATTTGCCAAAGAGACTAGGGAATAAGACAGCTGTAAGGGGCTCTCCTGGTGTCAGAATATAAATCAAACATTGACCTTAGAAACTATTTTTACCAAGGAGCCAGATTTTTACAGTATTATTTTGTAGAGGAATTTATGCCCCAGGATATTATCAAAAACAATAGAAAAGCTGGTCATGAATTAGTAGAGATTAACATTTGGGTGTGCTCAGGGAAAGAGAGAAAGAGAATCCTACCAAAACTACTGTCATCCCAGAATGACTGGGCATATCCAAAGCTGTGCCTTCCAGAGAAACATTAGAGGCTGAACATTTTGAGGGAAAGATAGAAAAATATGCCTTACTAAAATAATCCAATCTTGTACTAAACAAATAAATAATCAAATAATAATACTAAGCTGTGGGGTAGGGGGACCAGTACCCAGAGGTGCTACAATATATTGTCTAAAATGTTTAGTGTCCAACAAAAAATAATGAGACATGAAAAGAAACAGGAAAGCATGACTTATATACTGGAAAAAAGCAATAAAAATTGCTTGTGAAAGAGATCAGATGTTGAATTTAACAAAGACTTTAAAGTAGGTATAATAAGCATAGTCACGTAACTAAAGGAAACCATGATTAAAGAAGAAAATGAAAGTATTATGGAAATGATACACAAAATAGAGAATATCAATAAAAAGATAGAAATTATAAAAGAACCAAATGTCAATCCTGGAGATGAAAATCACAATAACTAAAACTTAAAAATTCAGGAGCAAGATGGCTGAATATAAACTTCCAGCAATTGTCTGTCTACACAAATACCAAATTCAACAATTATCCACACAAGATAGCACCTTCAGAAGAAGCGAAATCTAGGTGAGTGATCATACTACTTTATTTTAACATTATATCAAGGAAAGAGGCACTGAGGAGGGCAGAAAATACATGGCCTATGCTACCCCTTCCGTCCCGCCCCCGGCAGTGCTGCACCAACATGCCAAGTGGAAAGAGAATCTGTGTGCCCAAGGGAGAGAAAGTAAAGTGATTATGGGACTGTGCATTGAAACTCAGGACTACCCTGGCACAGGGGAACATAGCACAGGGAAGAATTCTGCCAGCACCCATGGAGGGAGCCTTTAGAACAGCCCAGCCAGAGAGAAATCCTCCACTCTGAACCCCAAATTCTGGCTAGCCCTGCCACCAGCTGACAAAAAGCAGCCTGAGGGCTGGACTAAATTCATAAGGCAGTTGGGCCACAAAGGCTACAGTCCTTTGGCAATTCATGCTTCTGTGCTGGCTTAGAGCCAGTGGACTTGGGGTGTACATGACCTAAGGACACACCAGCAGTGGCAGCCAAACCAGTGCCTATGTCACCCCTCCTCAAACTCCAGCCAGTGTAGGTCAGGGAAAGTCTTATTCCACTTGGGGAAAGGAAAGAGAAGAGCTCAGAGGACTTTGTTTTGCAACTTGGGTACCAGCTCAGCCATTTGTAAAAAAGTATCAAGCAGACTCCTGAAGCCCTGAGTCCAGGCATTAGTTCCCAGATGGCATTTCTGGACCCACTCTGGGCCAGAAGAAAACATGCTTCCTTGAAGGGAAGGATCCAATCCTGGCAGGATACACCACCTGCTGATTAATGAGCCTTTTGGCCTTGAATAAACATCATAGGTAGCCAAGCAGCAGTCACTATGGGCTTGGGTGAGACTGGGCTGGTTTCAGGTATGACCTGGCACTGTCGGCCACAAGGGAATGCCCACATCATTCCTCCACCAACTCCAGCAGCCCAGCACAGAGAGTGAGGGAAGGAAGTGAGAGACTTAGCCTGGAAATCCAGGGAATTATTCCATATCTTACCCAAGTCCACCAAGGTGGTACCACCAGAAGTCTGCAAGAGTCACAGCATTACTGGACTTGGGGGACCCAAGTGCTGATATAGCTGCAGTGATCAAAGACTTAGATTAGAACACTCAATTCCCTTTGAATATCTGGAAAGCCTTCATAAGAAGGACAGGTCCAAACAAGCCCAGACTATGAAATAAATAGCTAACTCTTCAATGTCCAGACATCAATGAACATCCACGAGCATGAAGAACATATAGGGATACATGACCTCACCAAATGAACTAAATAAGGTACCAGTAACCAATCCTGGAGTGATGGAGATATGCAATATTTCACACAAAAAATTTAAAATAGCTGTCCTGAAGAAGCTCAGTGAACTTCAAGACAACACTGAGAAGGAATTCAGAAGCCTACTGAGAAATTTAACAGAGAGATTGAAATAACAAAAACAAATCAAGCAGACACTCTGGAGCTGAGTAATTCAACTGACAAACAGAAATACATCAGAGTCTCTGAAAAGCAGAATTGACCAAGCAGAAAAAAGAATTAATGAACTTGAAGACACACTGAAAATATACAGTCAGAAGAGAAAAAAAAAAATCAAATCTAAAAATGTAAGATTTATTGTCCTTATAGAAGAGGTAAAGAGAGAGATTGGGATAGAAAGTTTATTTAAAGAAATAATAACAGAGAACTTCCCAAACTCAGAGAAAGATATCAATATTCAGGCAAAAGAAGGTCATAGAAGACCAAGCAGATTTAACCCAAACAAGACTACGGCAAGCCGTTTAATAATCAAGCTTCCAAAAGTCATGGATAAAGAAAAGGTCCTAAGGGAAGCAAGAAAAAAATAACAAATAAAGGAGTTCCAATATGCCTGGCTGCAGACATCTCAGTGGAAACCTTACAGGCAAAAAAAAAAAATGCTGGAGGAAAAAAAACCTTAACCCTGGAATTGTAAATTCTACAAAAATATCCTTCAAATATATTAAAAAGAAATCAAGACTTTCCCAGATAAACAAAAACTGAGGGACCTGTCCTACAAGAAATGCCGAAAGTTCTTCAATGTGAAAGAAAAACACATTAATCAATAACAAATCATCTAAAGCTGTATAATACATTGCTAACAATAAGTACACAAATATAGAATACTGCATTGCTGTAATTGTGATATATAAACCACTTATATCTTGAGTAGGAAGACTAAAAGACAAACCTATCAAAAATAACTTTAGCTTGCAATTAGGGTAAGATAAAAAATAACTACAACAACTTTTTGACAGTATGAAAAGATATGGATGAAAACAACAAAAAGGGGGATGGAGTTAAAGTATAGAATTTTTGTTAGATTTCCCTTTGCTTCTGTACTTGTTTTTAATCAGAGTTGTAATATGTTTAAAATAATTGGTTATGAAATGTTTTTTGCAATCATCATTGTAACATCAAATCAAAACACCTAAAACAGATGGAGAATGAAAAGCAATAAATAATCAAAAGCAATAAATTAAATCACACTACCAGAGAAAATCACTTGTAACTAAGGAAGACAAAAATTGAGTAAGAAAGAAAGAAAGGACCACAAAACAACCAGAAATCAAATAACAACAGGGTAGTAGTGAGTCCTTACCTATCAATAATATTGAATGTGAATGTGCTAACTCTCCAATCGAAAGACATGGAGTGGCTGGATGGATTAAAAAAACAAGAGCCAACTCTACGTTGTCTGCAAGAAACCCATGTCACCTTTATAGACACACATAGACTGAAAATAAAGAAATGAAAGAAGATATTCATTGCAAACGTAAACCAAGAAAAAAAAAAGCAGGAGAAGCTATACATCTATCAGATGAAATAGATTTCAAGAAAAAAAAAAAAAACCTGAAAAAGGAGACCAAGAAAGTCATAATGATACAAGAGTCAATTCAGCAAGAAGTTATAACAATTCTAAATACATATGCACCCAACATTGTAGCACCCAGATATATAAAACAAATATTATCAGAGCTAAAGAGAGAGATAGACTCCAATAATCATTGGAGACCTCAACACTGGACAGATCATCCAGACAGAAAATCAACAAAGCAACATTGGACTTAATCTACACTATAGAACAACTGAACCTAATAGATAGTTATAGAATATTTCATCCAACAGCAGCAGAATACACATTCTTCTCCTCAGCTTGTAGATCATTCTCAGGGATACATCATATGTTAGGTCACAAAACAAGTCTTAAGAAAATTTAAAAAATTGAAATCATACCAAGTATTTTCTCTGACCATGCTGGAATAAAATTAGAAATCAATAACAAAAGGAACATTGGAATCTATACAAACACATGGGAATTACACAATATGCTCCTGAATGACCAGTGGGTCAATGAAGAGATTAAAAAGAAAATTTTTAAAATTCTCAAAATTATTGTGTCAATTAAAAATACAATAAAATATTTTGCTCATTTAGAAAAGAACCAAATGAAAATGAAAACACAGCATATCAAAACCTATGGGATACAGCAAAAACAGTAATAAGAGGAAAGCTTATAGCAATAAGTGCCTATATCAACAGTGTAGAAAATATTCAATAAACAACCTATACATAAAATACCTCATGTATCTCAAAGAACTAGAAAAGCAAGAGAAAACCAAGCCCCAAATTAAAAAAGAAAATAATAAAGATCATAGAAGAAATAAGTGTAATTGAAACCAAAAAAATTAAAAAACATCAATGAAAGAAAAAGTTGGCTTTTCAAAAAAATAACAAAATTGACACACTTTTAGCTAGACTAAGAAAAAAAGAGAGAAGGCCTAATAAATAAAATCAGAGATAAAAAAGGAGGCATTACAACTGATGCTGCAGAAATCCAAAGGATTATTAGTGACTACTATGAGCATCTATATGCCAATAAATTGGAAAACCTAGAAGAAATGGATAAATTTCTAGATACATACAACCTAACAAGGTTTAACCAGGAAGAAATCCAAAACCTGAATAAACCAATAGAAGTAATGAGACAGAAGCAATAACAAAAAGTCTCCCATAAAGAAAAGTCTATGACTTAATGCTTCACTGCTGAATCCTACCAAGGATCCAAAGAAGAACTAACACCAATCCTACTTAAAATAGTCACAAGAATTGAGGAGGAGGGAGTACTCCCAAACTCATTCTATGAGGCCTATATTACCCTGATTCCAAAATAAGACAAAGAAACAACAACAAAAAAGAAAACTATAAGCCGATATTTCTGATGAATATATATGCAAAAATCCTCAACAAAATGCTAGCAAACCACATTCAAAGACATATTAAAAATATTATTCATCATGATCAAGTAGGATTCATACCAGAGATGCAAGAATGCACACACAAAAATGTGATACATCATGTCAACAGAATGAAGGACAAAAACCATATGATCATTTCAATTGATGCTGAAAAATCATGAAATAGAATGCAAAATCCCTTCAAGACAAAAACTCTCAAAAAACTTGATATGGAAGGAAATTAAGTCACATGATAAAAGCTGTATGTGACAGATCCACAACTAGTTATTTTACCGTATGGGTATGAAAGCCTTTCTTTTAAGATCTGGAACATGACAATGATGCCCACTTTCACCACTGTTATTCAACATAATATTGGAAGTTCTAGCTAGAACAATCAGACAAGAGAAGAAATAAAGGGCATCCAAATTGGAAAGAAAAAAGTCAAATTATCCTTGGTTGCAGGTAATATGATCTTATATAGAGAGAAAACTAAAGACTCCACAAGAAAACTATTAGAACTGATAAATTTAATCAAGTTGCAGGATATAAAATCTTTTTTTCTTCTTTGAGACAGGGTCTCGCTTTGTCACCCTTGCTAGAGTGCAGTGGAATCATCACAGCTCACTACAACCTTAAATTCCTGGGCTCAAGTGATCCTCCTGCTGCAGCCTCCTGAATAGCTGGCACTAAAGGCATGTGCCACCATGCCAAGCTAAGTTTTTTATTTTTTGTAGACACAGGGTCTCACTCTTGCTCAGGCTGGTCTTGTACTCCTGACCTCAAGCAATCCTCACACCTTGGCTTCCTAAAATGCTAGTATTACAGGCATTAGCCACCTTGCCCATCTATAAGATCAACATATAAAAATCAGTAGAATTTCTATATGCTAACAGTAAATAATCCCTGAAAAAGAAACCAAGAAAGTAATCCCATTTACAATAGCTACAAATAAAATGAAATACCTAGGAATAAACTTAACCAAAGAATTGAAAGACCAGTATAATGAAAACTATAAATTATTGATGAAATAAATTGAAGAAGACACAAAAAATGTAAAGATATTTTGTAATCATGGATTGGAAGAATCAATATTGTAAAAATGTCCATTCTACCCAAAGAAATCTACAAATTCAATGCAATTTCCAACAAAATACCAATGGTATTCTTCACAGAAATAGAAAAAGTAATCCTAAAACTTATATGGAACCACAAAAGACCCAGAATAGGCAAAGCATTCCTGAGAAAAAAGAACAAAACTGGAGGAATCACATTACCTGACTTCAAATTATACTACAGAGCTGCAGTAACCAAGACAGCATGGTACTGGCATAAAATCATCCACATAGACCAATGGAACAGAATAGAGAACCCAGAAATA
>JAQIFY010004763.1:0-11530 GCA_028533085.1 Varecia variegata | reverse complement strand
CTCCCAGCCCCAGAATCACAAAGCAGATTACAAGAAGTTGGGTTTAGAGCTGAGACAATCGGCACAATATGTCTTCATAACTTTTAGGCTTTTAATTTTGATTCTCTTGGTCAATTGGAATGAATCTTCATATCATTTCAATACCATATGCTTGCATTTTTATTGTGCATTTGAAATCTGAGAATATTATCCTCTTACCTTTGCTAATAAATGACAACTTATTATTTACAAAAATCTTGGGTTATAATTGTTTTTATACTCAAAACTCTTTAGATATTATTTCATAATATTCAGGAATTTAATGTTGCAAAGGAGAGGCTCGATGCTATATTGTTTTGTTTCTTTAAAGGTAATCTGTGAATTATGATTGAATTATTATTGGATTACTTTTATTCTTAATGATCAAAACATTAAGATACATCTAGGTGTCTCTGTATTTACTTGGTATGGAGTACAGTGACCCTCTTTCAACCTGTATCATGGTCTGTCTTTGTCCTGGAGATTTATTCTCATATATTATTGTTGATTAATGCATCTTTTTCATTAGTTTCTACTTTAGACATATAAGTATAAATATATTGGCTTTCCATTCTTGCTCTTAGATATGTATTATTTTATTTCTTATTATTTCATGTATTTTTCCTTTTCCTTTGATGACTGGGAGAGCTGTTCAAATAAATCCTTTATATCACAGATTAAATTTTCTGCAGTATCACTTCTGCTCAGTAGTGCTATTGCATTTTAAATTTCTGGCAATTCTTCCTTATCACATTTTATCTTTCTCTTTCATCCTGTTGCCTTTAAATATTATTCAGTTTTTTAATGAATCCCAACCCCTATTTATAAATGTCATGGTTCCTTGCAATCTATTACAGATGCTGAACATTTTTCTGAAATTTTCTTCTGGACCATTTATTAGATAATTTTTGGAGATATTTTCTGCTCATAAGTCTTACAAATGCCATTCTCATGACCTCTTTCCTCAGTTCATGGCCCTGATACTGGGATTTTTTTCTTTTAAAATATCTCCCAAAATGGTGTAGTATATTCAAATTATCTCCCAGAGATATAAACAAGCATTGTTTTGTGTCTCGTTTTCTTCTGTGACAAATACCTTCTCTAAGCTACAGCTCAAGGGCAAATTTGTGTGCTCAGTTCCCAGTCTAATTCTCAGTTTCCAAAAAGATTTCAAACAGATGTCCTCTGGCATAAAATCTTTTAGTATTCCTCCTTCCTGGTTTCTGTCACCCTGAATATAAGGTGTACATAAACACTTAGCATTTCTGACATGTTCTTTCAGAGTTATTCGTGTTTCTTCTGCCATCTTTACAGGTTTACTTATGGCGATGATTCCTTCTTTAATCTAGTGTGCTGCCGACAGCACTTCTCATCCTCTTACCTACTTCCACACCTGTCCAGGTGTTTTCATGTATTTGCTCTCTCTCAGTAAGATGTTTTGTCAGTGTGGGTACTAATTTGGCTGCCTCATATGTAAGCAAAGCACCTTCCCAACTATCCAGTTAATATATTTCCTGAAATTTTGAATCTGTATATAGATGTACTTTCTATATTTTTTAAAAAAAAATTTGCTTCATAATATGAAGCCAAGGATATCAATTTAGGAATGACTGATTGTGTTTTTCTCAATCCAGCTTCACGTGTGTTTGATCCAAGATTCCCTAGAAATCAGAGCTTGATGCAGGGATTATTTAGACGGCACGAACCCAGGACAGAAAGAGTGAGGTATAAGGAAAGTGGGGTAGGGAAGGATGTAAAGCAGTGGATGGTGGTGGATTACCACGTTGATTGCTGCTTCCCCACAGGGGTCCCTCTGCAGGTATCTCTGCTGGACATGTAGAAAGTCTCAGGAGAACTATCAGAGAAACATCCTTAGAGCAGTCCCTGTGATAGAGGCAAAAGTCGGGACTTATTGGCATGCTTTTTTCCCATCTCTTGCTTCCTAATGAATAAAGTTTATTCATGGACAAGTTAACTCTATCACACTTCCAGGTTGCATGATCTGGATCCTTCAGTAGCTGTTCAGAATGCCAGATCCTATGTTCTAAATGTGTGTTTTACTTGGGTCCAAGAGTGGCAGAGGAAACCAACAGTCTGGGTGTGTAAGACTGGCTAGTCTGATTGCACAGAAGTGTCCAAGCGGGAGGGCCTGACACTCTCAAGGCCAAAAACTTGCTGGCTGCTCCAGGTGAAATCAAAGTGGTCCAGAAAAAGCAAGCACCAAGGCAATCTGGGGTAATTAATACAATTTGCTTGGTACAGTGTGCCTTACAATTAGTTATGGACTTCTATAGATTCTTGCATTAGAGCACCAATCAGACTTGATTATCAGTATTCTTATTACTTTCTAGCAACTGAGCCCATGTTTTTATAGTGGAAGTTTTTTAGTGGGAACCTAGTGGGAGGTTGATACTGAGTGCGGATGGCCAAATGTGAGGGTAACTTGTGAGATTGGCATGAATACTTAAGAGAAAAGTAAGTTTTATCTCTCTCTCTACTTTAATATGTAACATAATTATCAGTATGTCAATTTGTAAAATTATTCTAGCTGATTTATTTTTAATGAAAGGTGAACTCTAATTTATTAGTTGACATTGTTTAATTCCTTGTTCAAATTAAAAAGAATTCATTCTCTGCTGGAATGTCTAATATTTGACATGTCATATTTTCTGTTTATATTTTCTTTTGAAGGAGTTGGCTGATTTTGATGAAATACTGAAAGCTAATAAGAGATATCAAGGCAAACTATAAAATTATTTTGTGGTTATGGCTGCTTTCTTGAAAAAATGAATGGCAAACTTTCACATAATGTATCACCTCTGAATTGTACAAATCATGATTTGGAATTCAAAGAACTAGATAAACTATATCCTTTATTAAAATATTTTAATATATATTAGTAATAAGTTACTATCATTTGGATGAATATCAGTCAAGAAAAATAATTATATAATTTTCTCTCTTTACTGATTGTATGTCATCTGACATCATAAAAAGCAGTGGAATTAATCTACCAAGAATAGGAAAATGGTTCTGAGTTAGTTTTCTAGTGGTTAGAAAGCAAATTTTGCAAATTAAGTTTTATGCTATGATCACACCTGCAATCATTTGAAGCATGTATTTATAATCTAGAGAAATTACAGGTTTCTTTGTTCGGTATTCCGATGAAACAAAATAAACCTAGATATATGCACTCTGTCCCCAAACATATAAATGGATCAGTTCTTCTCTGGATTTAAGACAGTAAAAGTAATGTATTGCTTAGAAAAATATATGTTTCTTAAAGAAAAATATGAAATAAAAATGAACTTTCCCCTAACCTTGTTTTCATTTAGGTAGTTAGAGGGTAAAAAAGGAAAGAACATAAAGGATGGAAGAAGAGTAGAGAGAAATTATGGCCAAGGGGAAGAGGAAAATGAATAGTGAAAGGAAAGATAATTGAGGAAGGTACGCTAAATTCATCTGTCAGGTGTTGGAAATCAGTGTTAAAAATTTAAAGCACCCAAACCAGAACATCATTACCAACTTCAAACAAAGAGAAGCACTTTACTGCATTGTTTTTAATTTTTTAAAAGTCAAGATATTCAGCATGCATTTTTCCCAAATACTCAGTTATTCACATTTTAATGATCATCAAGTTAAGTAACATACACATCCTAAGTTTCTGGACAACTGTATTTTTCATTATAAACAAAATCATTTTTTACCAAAAATGTTTATACCTAAGCAATATAATATCTACCTAAGTTCTACTGTGTGAGACAGAGAATATATTAAAAAGTTATGCAGTATATTTCCTTTCAGAATCTGACTGTACAATGTGACCTTTAGTGAATGCTGACATTATGTACAGATATTTTGATATCTCCATTGCATGAAAACATTTCTTAACAAATTGAAAGCAGTGACCTGTCTCTAGTCTAATAAATATATATAAATATATATGTGCTCTAATTATATATACATGTATTTAGCAGATACATATATATCTGTAAAATATAGATATTTTAAATATAGATATATTACAGATATATGTATCTGTACAGATAAATATAGATACAGATAAATATAGATATATTATAGATATGTGTATCTGTAAAATATAGAATAGATGCTTTTAGGTGGCTAAGGGGAGAAGGTAGAAGAAGGGTCTAAATAATGTTAGAGTAGCTTCATTGAAAAGCAATCCATGAGTGAAGTCATAAACTATTCTCATTCTGTAATGAAGAATTTTAATAGACAAGATAAAAGTAATCACTTCATTTCTTAAATTTGGATTTTTCGTTAAAATGTGCTTTAGCTGCACTTCATTTCACACACCTGAGCAGTCACAAATTCCTTCATGTAGCAATATTTGCCTTCTAGCATCAGCTTTTAGGAAATCTACCAGGACAACTCACATGAAAAATGTATATTCCTACAAAGAAAATTTTTTTAACCAAATGACTTGTTTCACTTGTTTGAAAAAAAAAAACTAACAGGTTTTTCAATTTTTTTAATATTTCTGGTAGTAGAAAAAAGGTTTTCAGTTACTCGACAGATAACACCTTATACCGCAATTCTCTCAGGCAATGCAGACGCATTTTGTGTCCTTTCACAGTGCAGTTCACTCGGAGACAAAAGCAAGAAGAATTTGTCTCACTTGAGCTATTCCCTTTTAACATATGCTTTCCAGCTGACTAAAGTTATCTTTAAAATTGTAACAGTCAAAAGGGCATCAGCCATAACCATCAAAATTGTTATGGACTTTTTTTAGTGTTATAATCTTCAATAAAGGGATGAGAAATTTGTTCTAATTTGTTCATTAATGTTCTAGTGTTCATAGTTTACCATGTACATTATAAGCCCTATAATTACCTACAAATTAGCTATATTAAAAGATACCTGATTTTAAAATATCATGTTCAAAAACTACCTCCTATGAAATATGACCACTGGAGAAAAAAGAATTCTTATGTTACCATTCTAAATAAGAATATCTCATTGGCCTTGCTGTTAAAAGAACAATAGAAGACTAATTAGCTCAACTATGTATTAGTCCCAGCGAGGGAACCCCAAAGCCCACAGTAATTTTGACACAGATGTATGCCACATGATACCTTTATTATATGCTAATGATATTTGACCAGGAAAATAATAAAAACTTTTTTAAAAAAGCTCACTTAGAACAATTCCATCATAATAAAAAAAAGCTTTATGTTTACTATAAGTTCTTTTAACATTTTTAACAATTTAATTATGTTCTGTGTGTCTGTATTTTATAGATCAATCTAATGTACTTTTCACTTTTCTTATTTTTAACATCTCTAAATGTCTATAATATGTTAAAGGATACAGAACTGTACACAATCAGCTAACAAAGGATTCTGGTTTTTATTCGTCTTTTTCTCATGATTGTTGCACCATTAAATATGGTACATCATACCTTCTCTTCTCTTCCCAAGAATTTTATCAGGAGATGTAAATGTATTTAATCTATTAGGCAGAAGGGGATCTTTTAGTTGTTGGTAATGGAAGATGATTTCAGCCAACATTAGGAAGAGAGCTTAGAAAATTTTAAATTTGCATTTTGGTTCACAAATGTTGCAAATTATCTGATGACACCCTATGGTCTTTTCTATGTTTTTTTTCTTTTTTCCTATTCTGCTAGACTGAAGTTCGATGAGGTCAGATTTACCTGCAGTCTTGGGGCCACATGTGGCCTTCTGGGTCCTTGAGTGTGGCCTTTTGCCTGAATCCAAATTTTATAGAACAAATCCTTTTATTAAAAGGGGTGCAGCAGAGAAAGATGAAGCTTTCCTTACCTACTTTGGTGCTTAAGAAAGAACAATCTTAAAATCACAAAGCCACAGGTTCCCCACCCCTGATTGGTCAATATTTATTGAATATGTGTATTATTGAGTAAAAGAAGAAATTAATGCTAAAATTCTAGATTGTGAGGAGCTATAAAGCAGGAATTTGTTTTAAGACATTTTTCCTGTGTGTGATTTACCTTGATGCCTTGCACAATTAAACATCAAATAAAAATTACGTGCTGTCGCTGATGGAAAATAATGATTGTTGTAAAGCATTATTTGCGGTGTTGGCTTTACTTTGGAATCATCTGGGGAGTTTTGAAAAATACCGTTGCCTGGGTCCTACCCCCAGTGACCCAGTGATTCTGTTATAATTGCTCTGGAGTGTAGCCTGCGTATCGGGATATTTTAAATCTCTTAAAGAGGTTCTAATGTGCAGCTAAGATTGTGAACCACAGCTGTATTTGATGATATAATGATGACTATGATAAAGAAGGGAAATTTCAGGACACTTTATAATCTTAATTTATGAAAATAAAAAAGGAGTTTTCTTTTTAAAGCCAATTTTATGTAATATAACAAATCCATTCCATTTCTGATTGACATACCAGCACATACACATAGAAATACATTCACCCTAAACACCTTTCTTTGTTCTTTTCCTTATAGTTCAAAGAGAAAAAAAGTATAAAAACAAAGACTTATCAAAAGAACTATATTTGACCTACTCCTTAAATATTAACAACCTAATTATGTGTAAAGTTAAAAAGTGTGGGAAGAGAGAAGAAAGTGAAGGGGAGGTACTGATTCTAAACCTACAGTCTCAAATGACCTATTTCCCACAGTATGAACAATCAGAAGACACAAACATGTTTCTGTGTTTTTCTACTCAACCGTCTGCTTCCTGTCCAACATTTCTAACTCTCAGTTATAAAGATTATTCAACTCCTCCTATTGGTTCATTCAAAAACTCTGGAGCCAATCTTGTCATAAATCAAAAATTACTTAATAAGCCTGATGCTATAACTCAGAAGCTCAGCCCTGTGCTGTTCCAATCTGCCTTTGGGCTCTGGTTCCTGTAAGTGGATTCTTACCTTGTCCCCACATGTGTTAAGACTTTCACCTGATGATTTTGCACCAGTCGTTTGAGCCAGGGCTCTTGCTTGGTGCCTCCCACTTCTCAGGAATTAGAATATTGTTCTTTCGACTCCCCAGAGGCTCTAATTTTTTTAAGAAAAAGTATAGCTTTGGGAAGCAAGATTAACAAGCAGAATTACCTGCTAGAAATGGGTGCACTTCTGTTCAACTCAACAAATTCACTGAGCATGCTAGGTTTGGAAGCTATGCTTTCCCAACTAAAAGTTGGGATACAACTTGAAAGTGTCTAGCAGTAGGAGAAGGTATTTGAGACCAAGTTCACTAAATCTAGAGGTAACTAAAACAGTTTTCCTAAAGTACTTTTTTTGATCATTTATGTATTAATAGTAGACCTTGAGGGTTTTTTTGGTTCCAAATGCTGGAATTTTTATTGTATCTCAAAACAGGAAGGAGTGATTTAATTCTGATGCCAGAAATATTTAGGAAAAAAAAAAACTATGGAAACTCTTCAGGAAAAGAGCAGTAATTCAAACACAGTATTTAATCTATAATCTTTCCATTTATTGACTGTGTGAAAATGAGAAAATAATTTTCTTTATATAATTGTTTTCTCATCTGTAAATTTATAAGAATAATTCCTATTTGGCAGCATTGTTATAAGAATTAAATTAGATGATATGCCCAGGATGGTGCCAAGAAAGGTAGATACTAAAATGTAGCTCCTATCATAATAATTAATATTGTTGCTAAGAATAGAAATTGCCTTCCATCCATCTTCAAAAGTGCATAAAAAATTTTTGTTTCATTTTATAAAGAACCTTATCTATGAAGTCTAAAATTGTCCACCAGCAGTTAAGTGTTATTGGAAATGCCGATGACCACTTTTGCAACTAATCCACTCACAAGACAATGCCTCAGCTAGAAATGTAACAGGAAACATACTTTCTGAAAAAGAAAGGAGAGCTAAGATGGAGATGTTTTCATCTATTTTAAACTAATTTTTTAAATACTTACACTCCACAGCAGGATTGTTTCAATTCCAACAGCTCTTTATATTCAGCTATCAGCCAGGTTAAGAGTTTAGTGCATAGTTATTATGACATGATTTTTGACAACAGCAATCAGCTATTGTTAGTAAGTGAAAGTTGAAAAGATCGAATTGGTCAAATAAAAGCACTTTCTGCTGGGAATGCAATTGAGAAAGGCAACAGTCAAAACACTGCCAAGGTGATTCATGATGTTGGAATGTTATCTGTATTGGGTCAGAGAATATGCTCCAGCAGTGTCATGCTTTAAAGCTCAACTTCAAATTTAAATTCTGATCATCTAAGATCTATCCAAAAGTCCACAAGCATGTTCATAGCAAAGACCATAAAATGTTACTGAATGTTTATCATTTATAAGAGGGAATATGGCGAAGCTGAATAATGGTTCTGCTTTAAAGTCTCTATAATAGTCAATGATAAGTTATAAAAATATATATTATTATAAAACAGGTTTTTTTGCTTTACTTTTGATATTATGAAGTTTTTAGTATGCTTTTGTTTGCTTATATTTGGCAATCCCAAGATCTTACTGAAAGTAATTGTCTTGTGATACAAGTCGTTGATTTATTTGGAGCTATAGTAAAGTTACTAATATATAATGTAGCGATAGCATTTAGAGAAATCAGAAAATCCAGCAGCTATTAAAAGAAGATTATCAAGTAGCTAAGGTCCTTTGATTATAGAAGATGCTGCTTACAGGGTCCATGCTAAGAGGAAAGGAAACAGGGTGCATTTGGAAGTGGTTTCTTTATTTAAGTCTGTCAGGTTAGTATGATTAATGGATAGCTTATGACTTTGAGAAAGATTAGTTTAGAAAATCAGAAAAGCTGCCTCTAAGTGTTTTCTATCAGGCTGCCCTAAACTATTGAAACTGACCAACACCATTCATTCATTCATCCAGTAAATGTGTATTAAATGCTTTCTAGGTAACATACCCACGAGTGGAAAGTCAGAGAGAGATCATATGGGTGGATGACTTATTTGCTAAAGAAGGATTATACATCGTGGGTTAGAACTGTGGCTAGAATTAACCTTTCTACCCCTTTTCCTCAGTATTTGACCTTGGCCTTTCCACTCAGGAGGTAAGTAGGATCTGCAAAGTGGACACCAAACCCAGCCTGCAACATAAAGGGTCCTAGCCCTCATGGAGTTCATATAACTGGGATACAGAAAGATAGGTTTCTAGATTAGCCTCTTGAAGGCAGGCCCTTGGTCCTAACCTAGATGTAATTTCTTCATGAATCTATAAAGAGTAGGGGAAGCCATGCATAGGCTAGACAGGTAGATCCAAAACTAAACTAAACCAAACCAAACAGTTCCAAAAGGGCTAGGATAGGCTTGTTCCTGGCTATGTACCACTCCACTTTCTTTACAGACCCATGAGGGGTTAAACATGTTCTTGTTAATACTGCCTCCTCTTGGTAGGTGAAGACGAATCCCTTTCCTTTCTGTGGAAATGTGAGGAACAGTTTTATAAGCATTTCTTAACAATATTTCAGCTGGGTGTGAAAGATGAGCAGAAGTATACCAAGAATATGACAAAGAGAAGAGTTGGTAGACATTCTAAGTAGGAAACTAAAGCTGCCAAGATTGGAACCTAGGATGTGAAGAGGGATGGGCAGAGAAGTGGAGGAAGATAAGGATGTGAGGATGAAAGAGTAAGCAGCGACCCTCAGATTCCTGGTCCATCACCCCAGAGAGTCTGATTCAGTGTACTGAGATAACAGAGTGTGAGGGTTAATTTTAGGTGTCAACTTGACTGGCTTAATGAATACCCGGATAGCAGGTAAAGCATTATTTCTGGGTATGTCTATGAAGATAATTCTTGAAGAGATTAGCATTTGAATCTGTGGATTGAGTAAGAAAGATCTCACCATTGTGATTGGGCATCATTCATTCCATTGAGAGCTCCGCTAAAACAAAAAGGCATGGGGAAGGTGAATTCTCTCTCTGTTCTGAAGCTGGGACATGCATCTTCTCCTGTCCTCAGACATTAGAACTCCAGGTTCTCAGGCCTTTGGACTCAGAATGAATTACACCACTAGCCTCCCTGGTTCTTCAGCTTGCAGATAACATACCACGGGACTTCTTGGCCTACATAATCATGTGAGTCAATTCCCACAATAAACCCCTTCTTGTATATCTATATACTATATTCTGTATATATCCTATTGGGTCTGTTTCTCTGAAGAACCCTAACTAATACACAGAGCCATGGGCATTTAATTGTTTTTTTTTAAAAAACAATGACCGAAATAATTCTGACACAGGTATTTGTAAACCCAAGTTGAGCTACTCTGTTCTAGGTGATGAGATTTTACAGAACTTAATGCAAGGATTAAAGTGGGAGAGAAAAGAAGGGTAATATCAAAGATGAGGTTCTAGCACAGATAGTGGGACTATAAACCTAGATCAGAAATATATCCTGAGAAAACTTCAAATTATAAAGTAAAAGATTCGGTTTAAGTTTAGAGTTGTCTACTCAATCCTGGAAAAAAATCAGAGTTCAGTTATGTTGTAATTTATAAATACTAAGAATGAGTAGATAGATAATTCACCTGGGCTCATTAATTCATTGAAGAAAACCTTATTAAACCAGACAGTGTGAGGGGTGCCTATTCTTACCTTCAGCAAAAAATGTTCAAGATGACATTTGGCCTTTCTGTCAAATGGGATCATCTGTTGGTCTTTGGGTCACCAAGTCCAAAGATAATCAACAGTTACTTAGCTGAGTACTCGTGGGAGTAAGTATATGTCTTTCTCACTTTGGTTCTAATAGGATATTATTGTACCCATCACGGCTTCACCAAGGTTCCAGGACCAAACACTAATCTTGAGTCACTCAGTTTCTGAGGTACATCTGCCCAGAGGGGACTTGCTTTCTTCTTGGCTCAAAGGCCCATATGGGCCAAAGATGGCCCTAGGACAAGTCTCATCAAGGTGAGCCTTGATTTGTGGAAGGCTTGATTCATTCCAGATCCTACCATAGACTAAAGGAGTTACATCCACTCTAAATTACTTTCATCTAGTCTTCAGCATCAATTTCTGTTAGATCCAACAATTTGGAGATAAGGAGGAGCATTTTCTTATTTCTTGCTACAAATAAGTAAAATATATTTCTCTTGCTATAGGAGTTTACAATCTAGCAGGTCAGAAAACACATACACAAATAACTAATCAAATCGAATCCAAGTACTCATCAAAAAAATAATCCATCACGACCAAGTGGGCTTCATCCCAAAGATGCAGGGATGGTTTAACATACGCAAATCTATAAATGTAATTCACCACATAAATAGAAGCAAAACCAAAGAACATATGATCCTCTCAATAGATGCAGAAAAAGCACTTGACAAAATACAACACCCTTTTATGATAAGAACGCTTAACAAAATAGGCATAGATGGGGCCAATCTAAAAATGATACAAGCCGTATACGACAAACGCACAGCCAACATCATTCTGAATGGGGAAAAATTGAAAGCATTCCCACTTCGAACTGGGACCAGACAAGGCTGCCCACTGTCTCCATTACTTTTCAACATAGTACTGGAAGTCCTTGCGAGAGCTATC
>JAQIFY010004762.1:0-11530 GCA_028533085.1 Varecia variegata | reverse complement strand
CATAACTTAAAGTCTTTGCATGATTGGTTTATTTTACCAACTAAGCAGTTATATCAGAATGTGTATAATTCATTTATTGTGATTATTATAATTTTGTTTAAAAAAGCCCCGAAAATAACAAAAACAGGTTCATTTCTAAAACTAAAATGCATAAATGTGACCATATGCCTAATAAATCTCTTGTTTTCGTATATGTCTTTGCTTATTTACATAAGAGGATACATCATACATTATTGTAATTGTTGTTTTATGTTTTATGTTTCTGTTTCTTCATTTAGATTATGAGCTGTTTGAGGGTGATGTCTGCATTTTATTCTTCTTTGATTCTTCAGATTCTTTACTCAATGTCTGAGGCTAAGTTTGGTGCTCCTTAAACACTTTCTTAATGAATATATGAATAAATGAGTGAATAAAATAGAAAATGTAAAACTTTAAAAAAAAAAAAGTAAAACAATAATTAATTTGTCTACCTAAAACTTTAAACTTTCTTATCAAACAACAACAAAAACCTGATTTTTCTTTAGCCATGGTAGAAAGTAGCCAGAGGAATCCATTGTTTGTTCCATGGATCAAAGACAAGTTGCTCTCAGGAAATAGACTTTTGCAAGCCAACCAATCAGTAAGACCCAGCGTTCCTGACGTCAGCACGTCAGGGATGGGCTTTCCAGGAAAGGCACGTCTGAATGCAAACGTCGTGTGAGTAACCTGACTTATCTCATTCTTCTTTACTGTAGTAAGCAAGAACTTCAGCTTTTCATTTCAGAGTTTGAATGATGACTCCTCATCCTTTGACATATGTATGGTCTTAATTTCTATTATAGTCAAATGGTCCTAACAAATCATTAAGAAACAAATAGAATGGGAAAACAAACAAAGGATGTGAAGATATATTTCACAATAGAAGATATTGAAATACCAGGAAAATATTAATATTTTAGAATGTGGTCAACTTTATTGCTAATGAATGTTTTAAATAAAATAAGAAGTTTTCATTTTTCTTCACTCAGGAAGGCAAAGGTAGCAGGAATTTATAACCATCAATTCTGGTAACAGCATGAGGAAATGGGCACTGTTGTATATCTCTGCTGTAAATAAACAAGGTAAACTTTTAAGAGGTAGGTAAAATTTTGGAAATATACATCATGACTGCATACTCTTTGTTCCAACAATCCTTCTCCTATTAATTCATTTCAGGGAGCTATTCAGAGAGGTATGTTACCAAGATGAATGAATGTACGTATGAGGGCTGTCCAGAAAGTAACCCAGCCATTGTTACTACAGCAGGAACATATTCCATGGCTGGATACTTTCCAGACATGCCATGCTGGGTCAGGTAACACTACATTCAACACGACAAACATCCTGCTCACCTGTCTTACACTCTGGTGCAGGTGAACACAGGCCAGTTCCCTAGACTGCATGTTTTTATAAATAACAAGAACAGCCAAGCCCATTTGTTTATGTATCATCCGTGGTTGTTTTCCTGCTAAGACAGAAGAGTTGAGTAGTTGTGACAGAGACCATACGGTTCACAAAGGCTAAAATATTTACTATCTGGACTTTTCCAGAAAAAAATCTTACAAATATAGTGTTGAATGAGTAAAAACAGAATTCAGAAAAATGTAGAATTATTTTTGTAAAATCCCAAACCAAGAAAAACTAAACAATATATTACCCAGCAAAAACATACATGTGGTATGGCTATATTTTTTAAAAAGTATAAGAATGATGAATATAGAATCAAAGATTAAGGTGAAGTGTGAGTAAGAAGGGTAGCAATGATATACACAGCGTTTACATCGTATTAGCAGTTCTTATTTTAGCTGTTACCTTAGCTTGTGGTTTCACAAACAAGTGTTTGTTTTTTTATTATTTCATAGCTTATATATATATACAACACATTTTGTGTCTGTGTCAAATATTACATAGGAAAGATATAAAGAACTGAAGAAGAATTGGTCTTTAAAACCTGGTTAGGAAGTCTGTACATGGGCAGGACAACTATACTTTTTGGTGACTAGGAGTGATCCAGCCCATCTGCTGGGTGATCCATAAATGCTAAAATATGGAAGTCTTTTCCTTAATGGACTTAGAACTTTGTAGAGAAGAATTCCTCTGAATTCCTTTGGGGGCAGAGGAGGGCAACCCCTTACGTGCTTATGTATTGTTAAAGGAAATTGGGGTTCTGTGTGTAGCCTCCAGCTAATCCTTTCTACTTATGGTCCCTCTCCCAATATTCTTTGTCAGATTAATCTTTTATTCTTTTGTTATAATTTTAATGGAATCTCGCAGAGAAAGAAAATAATAACATGATTTATTCTAAGTCTATTACAGACTGATTTATCAACTATAGATAATATCTCTTGCCTTCCCCACAGTGAAAAGTGAGAATTTGCTTAATCATTCTCTTCTTAAGAATGTTTGATGATATTTTTGTACTATATTACTTTTCTAAATTTAAACAGTAGCCCTATACGTATCTTCTTTTTTCAATCATGTTCTTGATCTTTCCTATGACATTCTTATATCACTTTGGAGTTTAGTTTTTGATTTGCGTTTTTTTTCTTTTTTAGTTTCTAGTTAACTAATTTTCCTCCTTGACAAAAGAAACATGTCCCTTATCATAGTCTCAAGGTTTCCCTTCATACCACTTATCCTAACTGTTGCTTGGATCCCCTTTTTCCCTGGATACCTTTCCTGCAGAGATCTACATCTTCCCAATCGATCTCTACCAGCTGCTTTCCAGGTATGGGGTTTTTGTAAATTTCTTACTCCCTAGAATTTGAAAATCATTGTGGTTTTTAAATTCTAGGAAATTGTTCCTTATTATTTTCTTGGTAATTTCCTCTCCTCATTTTCTATGTCCTCCTTTCCTAAAACTATCCATTGTCTGACATTGCTCCTCCTGGCTGGATCTTGTATATCTATTTCACCCTCTAATTATCTTTGTTGCTTAATATTATTATGCTCTGTATTCTGGAAAATATTGTTACTTTATTTGTAAAAGGGCTTCTATTTAAATTTTTTATTTTTGCAATTATATTTTTAACCTTTGAAAAGTCCTTCAAACTCTTTGAGTATTCTCTTAATCCTATTCTTATTTTATTAAAAATATCTTAAGTTTTTTTGAATATTCTAATTGGAGATTTTTCAAAGTGTTCTCTATCAAAATATGTCTCCCCCGCCATGAGTTTTTTTTGTTTTACTGAGTTTTTATAATGATCATTCATGATTCTCTATTTCCTCATGATATGGCAATCCCTGGAGTATGTCCACATTTAAAAATAAACCACAGGCTGGCTGGTAGGTTTTCTTTGCTATGTTCCAGAAAGGTCTGTCTCCTCACTGGGTATCTCTCCTTAATATGAAGTGTTTGCAGAGTTCTGGGTATTATTTGGTACCTTCTTCTAAGCTTTATTTTAAAGGATATGTGTTGAAGTAGGGGTGACCTGCTCTTAAGCCTGCAATCCCACAAATATCAGAACAAAAAGAGTTTTATTCTGGGAATAATTTGCTTATATTATACACTTATTTCCTGATTTATCAATTTTAGACAAGAGCTCTTCACCTTCCCAGGAAGAAAGGTAAGAATTTGGCTTTCGCCCTTCATCTTGCTTTGTACAACTACTATAAGATTTTTCCCTCTCTGTTCCTGGCTTCCAAGTCTGCCTCCCTTGTTTCTCTGCCCTCCCGTATCACAATGCTGCTCTTCTATCTCTCAGAGCCCCTGATGGAGTCCAGGTTTCCTCACTGTTCCCTATCCTTACCTTTATCTAGACTCTTCCCTTTCCTGGATAAAATTCTCAAGAAACTAGTTGAATTTAAACCAATACGAGCCAAGTGCAGTGGCTCATGCCTGTAATCCCAGCGACTTGGGAGGCTGAAGCAGGAGGATCATTTCACCCCAGGTGTTCAAGGTTGCAGTGAGCTGTGATCACGCACCACTGCACTCCAGCCCTCCTGGGCGACACAGTGAGACTTCATCTATAAATAAATAAATTAAATAAATAAATAAAAGAAAAAAATAAACCAATCTGACAAACGACTCCATGCTAAAAGATGCTTTTGAGTCGGCTTCCTTAGAAAACATTTGAACATTAACTAACTTCCTGAGATCAATGACTCAATCCAAGGTGCACCTGTATGGGTGAGAATGAATTGGATGATTTAAGAATGTGAGTAAGGTTTCTAAAAGAAGTACTTTGAGAAATTGGGTGTTGAAATTAAGAGGGGTAAAGAATTTTGAGTATATTTAGGAAACTGAAGATAAAATAAATGAATACATAAATTTAAGTGCCATAAATCATAAGGAAATTGTATTTCTTTACTCTAAAAGAAATCCCAGTGCAGAACTACTTTGAATTTAGTTAATTCAACAGCTCGATGATGTCATCATGGACCAGTTTCTTCACATCTCTCATCTCTGCCAAACTCAGGCCAGCACCCTTCCTGATTGCAAGTGGGTTACTCAGTTCTAGTAATGCAAAGATCGTGGTCGTGTCTTTCTCTATGTCTCTTTTTGATCAGGACACCATTCTAAAGGCTCTCAGCCCACTTCCCTCCTTTCTCATTAACCAGTACTGGGTCACATAATCTCCTAAATTAATCACTGGCAAAGGGATTAAAATTACTATGATTGGCTTAAATTAGTCAGGACTTACTCTTTAGTCATGGGGTTGGGGGAAGAGGGGAATTGAAAATTTTAACAAAATTAGAATTCTGTATTAAGAAAAAGGAAATGATTTAGGGACTGCAGGCAGCCAACATTGTCTTCATTAGTCTTAAACATGGAACCATCTGAGAACCTAAGGGAGGTGGCTTCTCTTTTTCTTCCAATGGTTAGACAGGGTGCCCTGTAAGCTTAGATGTGGGTAGAAAAGACAGTAAGAATATTAACAACATAGAGTTTATCACAGTCAGAGACAGACGTTCTTCATAAAACTATGCATCAGTTTGAAAGGGGGATTGATGAGAATTTTTTTTTCCTGCAGCTATGAAATGAATTTTCTCTCTTCTACGCACCTTTTTTTGTTTCACTGCTGATAAATTCCAATATATCTTATATACCATGAAGGACTCCAGGCAGTCTAAGATATAGTTCTCCTGACATTTTGTAAGACTTCAGCATACTAGATGGTAACAATCTGAAGCTCCTTACTCAAGGCAGAGTTGAAGGTACTCGCTAGCAGCCTAAGCCTGGTACAGCTCGATAAGGGTTGCCAAGGAGACAGGCGGCTGGTTTAATGATAGCTGATAACAGTCCTTTTAAAGGCTTTACACAGTCTAGGAGGGGAGGGAAAGTGAGTAGGAATAAAAGAGGACTGAGATGAGTAGGTGCATTGAGAAGTTTCCTCTTCACTCTTGCATCCTCCCCAACCCAGCAATTAATGGTATGATGGTGATATAACTCGCGAGTGACTAAAGAAGAGCTTATTGACAGGTACACAAATGCTCCCTCACCACGCTAATTTATTTTCTGCTTATGTTGGCCAGTGCACAATACAATACAAATTATAAGGGTTATGAAAAAGTGAAGTGAACTCTGGAGAGTCTCATTCAGCTGGGTTCTGTACAGAACATAACTAACTCCATGTAAACACACAGAACCAGCAAAATGCATCCACCTCCCAGTCCCACCAGGGAGCCAAACTGCCGTGAGCCGAGGCGCACATGCTCCTTAATTTTGCTCTTTGTGGTGTGAGAAATTTTTTTTATATATTTTCATTTCTCTCCATGGCTTATTATTTGTAGTTTCTAAGTACAGCAAAAGCTTTTTAATTACCCAATTTTTAATGTGGCCTAAGAAAAAAGACCTTACAAGCTAGATAATGTATCTATTAACACTAAAGTAGGAAAAATAAGACAAATTTTAAAATCTTTGCATACCCATTTGAGATTTTTTTTTAAATCAGCTACTGAACCATAAGGCTTAGTATTTAACTATATTTTAATAACTGATTTTTATTATTCTTTGAATTTAAAGACATGAAATGGACAGGTCTGACATTCTTTTCGATTTCTTTAATGGAGAAGACATTTCACGTTTAACTTCATGGAAATCTTAGGTCTGGGACCATGAAAGCTTTTGGTCTCCCCATGAGCCACCCAATAATTTAGCTCCCTAGAACTAACCTTGGATTCCTGATGCCCTCCTGGATCAAATGTATCTTCTTAGTAATCTGGAAGGCTCTGGACTACTCCATAATAAGTTTGTTGACACATGCTGTTTGCCTTGAGCATCTGTCTGCACGGTAACCCCTGGATAGTGGTTAATGGGAGAAAGACTTGGGCTAAGCCTGCAGCCCATTCATGATTCAACAGAGGAATTTGCAATCCTCATATCGTGAAGGATTCTAATTCCTCTGGTTTTAGAAAAACAGAATAAAAATGTAATTTTTAAAATGAATTTCCCAGGTTAACCAAGTTTCTAAAGGACAAAAATCAAGCTTCTTTAAAAGAAACCATTACATGTAAATGAGTACGAAAGTTTAAAAGAAGAAAATAAGTACAATTTTTGTAATAGTATCATGAAACCATAGTACAGGGAAGTAGTTGGGGAAAAGGAAGTACAGCCGTGCATCTCTCAACATCAGGGTGTGTCGCTGAGCGATGTCGCCGTGCAGGCATCACAGAGTGCACTTACACAAACCTAGATGGTATCGCCTCCTACACACATACACTGTATGATAGAGCCTCCTTCTCCCAGGTGAGGTAGGGAGAGGGATGCATTTCACTGCTACTGTCAATGTACATGGAATCACGCTCTGTAGAGAAACTTATAAAAGGACCCTCCAGAGTTCTCCTCACTTTTCCATAACACATCACTGTACTGAATACTGCAGGCAATGGTAACACAGGGGTAAGCGTTTGTGTATCTAAACATACCCTAACATAGAAAAGGTGCAGTAAAACCATGGTATTACAGTCATATAAGACCCTCATTTTATATGTGGTCTGTCGTTGACTGAAATATAGTTATGCAGAGCATGACTATAGTGTCTTCACTACCCTTTTCTTCCCAGGAAGACAGTTCTTTTTCCCCATCTATTTTTTATTCTTTAAAATCAAAAGGAAGAAAAGCACATCTGGTCATAACAAATCACAGCACCACTCATTTTGAATCTCAAGCATTTATGTAGATTCATCTTCTTTTGTTAACCCTATGCCAATCTGTTTTCAGTCAGCTTGTATGTGTGTGTATTTGTATTTTCCTTTGACTGGAGCTAGCTGTCATCATGCTTATGTTTACTTTCTTATTACAGGTCTCCCCAAGTAAAATGTTAAGTTTCACCAGGGCATGGATTTTTTCCTTGACTACCTTATCCCAGGAGCCTATAACATTGCTTAAGACTCAATAATTTTCGTCAAATGAATTTAATAAGCAATAAGTAACGGAAATATTTGTTAGCCAAAGTACTCTGATCCTATATTAGGAAAGTAAAATTATTAATGTTTTGCCAACATATTTTTAATTTGGGATTGCTTGAATTCAGTGCCCTGCTAGAAGCTATAGCATTCTGCCAAACACAATGGATCAGTATGAAAAAAAATCGCAATCTTACTGAACAACATGCTTGAAAGGATTAGAAAGTAACAAAAGATGTCATCTAATTAATGAATGAATTATATATTAAGTGATAAATTACAGAAGAGTTTTTGAAAAGATTAAGATCAATATGTAGTGAAGTCAGAAAGTTCAATAGGGTTCTTCTACCAAAGTTGGGAGGCTGCTCCTGATGGGAGAGGTTACTTGGAGAGCCTGTAACAAAAGACATTCTATAAAAAAGACATCTGCACTCGAATGTTTACAGCAGCACAATTCACTATTGCAAAGATGTGGAAACAACCCAAGTGCCCATCAATACATGAGTGGATTAATAAAATGTGGTATACCATGGAGGACTATTCAGCTATAAGGAACAATGGTGATCTAGCACCTCTTGTATTTTCCTGGATAGAGCTGGAACCCATTCTACTAAGTGAAGTATTCCAAGAATGGAAAAATAAGCACCACATGTACTCACCATCAAATTGGTTTCACTGATCAACACCTAAGTGCACATATAGGAATAACATTTATAGGGCGTCGGGCAGATGGGAGGGGGGAGGAGGGAATGGGTATATACATACATAACGAGTGCGATGTGCACTGTCTGGGGGATGGACATGCTTGAAGCTCTGACTTGGGGGGTAGTGGGGGCAAGGGCAATATACGTAATCTAAACATTTGTACCCCCATAATATGCTGAAATAAAAAAAGAAAAAGAAAAAGAAAGTTCAATAGACCCTTGTTGTGGGTTAGGGCTGAATTGCATCCCTCAAAATTCACATGTTGAACTTCCAACCCACAGAATATGACTGTATTTGGAGATAAGGCCTTTAAAAAGGTAATTAAAGTAGAACGTGATCATACATTTGGGCCCCAACCCAGTGACTGATGTTATTCTAAGAAGCAAAGATTAGGACATGGCCAGTGCACAGAGAGATGGAAAGACCTCCAGAGCTGTGAAAATTAATCTCTGTGTTTAAGCCACCCCATGTGCCATAACTTATTAGGGCACCACTAGCAGACTAATACAGATTTTAATACCAGTGCAGTGCTGCTGTAACAAATACCTAAAAATGTGGAAGTGATTTTGGAATTAAGTATTAGGTAAAGTCAGGAAGAGTTTTGAAGTACATGTTCTCAAAATCCTAGATTGCCTTGAAGCAACTTGGTAGAAATATGGATATTAGAGGTGCCTCTGGTGAGGTGTCCGCTGGAAATGATGAACATGTTACAGGAAACTGGAGAAAGGTGATTCTTGTTATAAAATGGGCAAAGAACTTGACAAAAATGCATTCTTGTGTTTTGTGGGAAATAGAACTTGTAAGTGAGGATATTTAGCTGAGGAGTTTTCTTAAGCAGAGTGTTGAAGGCACAGCCTGTTTTCTCCTTGCTGCTTATAGTAAAATGTGAGAGAGAGAGAAATTGAAAGAATTGTTAGCAAAAAGTAACCAGAACTTGAAGATTTGGAACATTCTCAGGCTATCCATAGTGCAAAAGATGAAAAAGCATGTTCTGAAGGAAAAATGAAGGGCGCAGCTGAACAACCATTCGATAAAGAGATTAGGGACCCAATCAGTGATGTCCGCAGAAGCCAGGAATAGAGATGGGGTCACGCTAGCAAAAATGTCAGCTTGTGGGAAAGGAGGCAGGAATGGGAAAAAGTGAAAGAAGACAGTGACTTCTGGGATTCTACAGAATGGTCCAATAGAGCTATTTGGTTTTGTTTTGTTTTGTTTTGTTTTTGGGGGGACTAGTTTTTTTAAAATGTGTTCACTGCTTTTTATAAACCATTTCAAGATATCTCCATAACAGGATACTGTTGCATAGTCCCTGGCTTCATATTTTTATGCCCCCTGGAATTCAAAAAGCATTAATCTGGTTGATTCAGTAATATAAAATTATGTTTATAATATTGGGTATAATTAGCTTCCCCAAAACTACTAATATTTGTTTTACCAGTTCTATCCAATACAGATATTTGACTGTGAACATGTGTTGTCCTTCAAGAGAAGGGAAGAATGACCCAGAAGGCAGTACAGAGGGGGGCCTTCGGTCACTGCCACCACAGGGCCAGAGTCCAGAGGCCTGGGGAAGGGTGCTGTCTCCTCTTGGGTTCCAGAGGTGTCAGGGCCACTGCCCAGGACTGAGGGGGCATGGCTCTACTCTGGTGAGCCCAGAAGGCAGGGCCACTCCGGTGAGCCTGGAGGATAGAGCATGGAGCCAAAGAGGATCATTCTTGAGCCGTAACGTGCAATGGAATTCTCCTTGCTTGCCTTCAGACTTGCTTGGGACCCATCACCCATTTCTTATTTCTCCTTTTGGGTTATGGGAACATCTATCTTGTGCCCATTCCATCATGGTATTTTGAAAGCACATAACTTGTTTGGTTTCACAGGATATTTTTTTTTCCCCAGAGGAATTTTGCCTCAGGATGAATCATACCCTAAGTATCACCCATACCTATTTAGGTAATATTTTGATGAGATTTTGGACTTAAGAGTTGATGCTGGAATGGGTTAAATATTTTTGAGGCTGTTGGAATGGCATGAGTGTATCGTGCATACAAGAAGGACATGAATTTTGGGAGGCCAGAGGACAGAATGTTATGAACTGAATTGTGGCCTCTCTCCTCCCCTAAATTCATATGTTGAAGTCCTAACTCCCAGTAGCTCAGAAAGTGACTATATTTGGAGATAGGGCCTTTAACGAGGTAATTAAGTTAGAATGAGGTCATAGGGGAGGGCCCTGATCCAATATAGCTGCTGTCCTTATAGGAAGGTTAGATTCGGATATGGGCACACAGAGGTAAGACACGTGAAGACATGGGTGAAGGTGGCCATCTACAAACCACGGAGAGAGGCCTCAGAAGAAACCACCCTGCTGACACCTTGTTCCCAGACTTACAGCCCCCAGAGCTGTGAGAAAACTAATTTCTGTTGTTTAAGCCAACCGTTCTGCAGTACTTTGCAGCAGCCCTAGCAAACTAATGTCGCCTGCATGCTTCAGATGACCTATTAAAGGAGCTTGAAAATAGTCTTAACCTGCAGCAGTAGGTTTTCGTCTGAAAATTTTGTTGACAACAAGCCACAATTGCGTTTTGTTGCATTTTCAACAGATGATTGTGATCATAATCCAGATGATTTGCTGTTTTAATTATTCTTTTTTGTTCTCAGTATTTGAAGAGCTGAGAAGATCTTTCTTATGTCTTACTAGAGAGATGACAATGCAATGATTTCATCTCACATTAGCACATAGGTCTTAAAAAGCAAGAATATGCCCAATGAAAAGAAACTCGAAAAAGAAAAAAGATTAAAATTTAGATGGGCCACTTGGATTCTCAGCCCTTAAAATTTTGAATATGTTAGTATTAATACATACAATAATATTAAAACACACGTAGTAACAGTGAAAAGCTTATATTGAATAACAACAATCTTCTGCTCCACACCCTCAGTTCTGATCCTACAAAGAAGCTGCATCTTAAAATGTTTTGAACTATTTAATCTAGTAATCAGCTCTATATCTGCAAATGATGTGCTCTGGTAGTTATGGAGATCCCTACTGCTTCAGCTCTGTAAAATGTCCATGTATTATTATTTTGATAAATTTATTTTATTCTGTTTTCTTATTTTGCTACTTTTGAAACCGCTATTAAGACACTGGACCACATAGATCAGTCATTTATCTAAAATTTTAACTCTTTTTAATCTCTCTTATTTTCAGTTTTCTTCATGAATCATTTGCTTTTATTTCTAGAGGAATTTTTACGCACTATCTTGCAAATTATTTTGTTATTATTGAGTCTTGGCTATAATATTTTGAATTTATAAGAGAGTTCTTTCTTGTCATTGACTTTTTACTAAGCAATTCCTGTTTAAAAGTTGTATTTCTGTATTTATTTATGTCTCATTTACAGTTCTTATTTAAGTAAAAATCTACAGAGTAACATATACAAATAAAAAGTGCATAATTCATAAATTT
>JAQIFY010004761.1:0-11530 GCA_028533085.1 Varecia variegata | reverse complement strand
TGTGTGTGTACATGGACAGCTGTAGTGAACGCATCGTGGGCAGGCTCTGTGGCACTTGTCACATTCTCAAGGAACTATTATGACCCACAAAAGGCTGAGAGCAGTAGACTAACACCTGGAATCACCCAAAAGCTCTCCTCCTCCCCACTGCAAGACAAACACAAAACAAAATCCTTGAAACCCTGAAGCATGAGTTTTATAAAAGCTGAAGAAAACACTCATGAAAGAATCAGGATTCTTTGATATTTAAATTCTCCCAAATATCATAGAGAGAAAGGTAGAAGACCCATGTTTGCAGAACCAATTATTTGTGCAGTTTCTCTGTTGTCGGGTAATCTTTTAAAAAGCAATTTGATTATCTTCCAGGCTAATAGTTTCTCTAGGTTAATTAATGGGTTAATTGATATTTTTCATTCTCTATCAAATTAAAGCTCTTTTCCTAAAGAAGGTTAGATTTGATTTCTAAAAGTGAAGAGGATGCTTGTCTTTGACGCACAGAACCAGCAAACGGCCTCTCACTGGCGTGTTCAGAGAGAGAAAGCTGCATTTCTCACTAAGCTGCTCACCCTTTATGCTCGTGGTTTTCCTGATGAACACCAACAACTTACGTCATCATCTGAGATGGAAACAAAAAGCATGTTGTGACCACTGTCAGCTCCACTGTGAGTTTCCGACACCCCTGGGTCCCCAGATTCCTATCTGTGCAAGCGAACAGGGCAACCCTATTCCCAGCTGTCCCAGGATCTGGGTAACCCACTTTTACAATTAATAGGCTTAAAGAATGAAAGCACGTGCCAGGACATGCCCCCTTTTTTCCATTGAGGTAAAATGTAGACACAGTGAAATGCACAATTCAGTGTGTAATTCAGTAGATGTTTAACAAACATATACGATAATTTGGGTGCACACACTCAAATGTGCACACTCCAATAAAGAACGTAAGACATTTTCATCACCCCCCAAATCTGATTTCCCATTACGAGTCAGTTCCACCCCCAGCCTCCCATAGGAAACCACTGTTCTGATTTCTTTCACTGTTCTTGGACGTCTCACACACTGAATTGCAGAGCATATAATTTTTTTCTGGCTTCATTCATGCCAGGAATGAAACTGATGTCTAAGATTCATCCTTATTGCAATGTTTCTTAGAATTGCAGCCTTCTTTTTTGCTCACTGCAACACTCTGAATGTTTGTGTCCTGACAAAATTCATATGTTGAAATCCTGACCTCCACTGTGATGGTATCTGGAGGTGGGTCCCTTAGGAGGTGGGTAGGTCACGGGCGTGGAGCCTCATGCACGGGATTGAGTGGGTTTAGTGCCTTATAAAGGAACCCCAGAGAGTTCTGTAGCTCTCTTTCCTTCCACTGTGTGAGGACACAGCAAGAAGAAGGCAGCCTGCAACCTGGAAGGGGCCCTCACCAGAACCCGGCCAGGCTGGCACCCTGATCTTGGACTTCCAGCCTATAGAACTGTGAGAAATAAATTTCTTTTGTTCATAAGCCACTCAGTCTCCAGTACTTTGCTACAGCAGTCCAAACTGACTGAGACACTCAACAACAGCTCATTGTACGAATATACCACAATTATTTATCCATTATCTTGTTGAAAGATATCTGGGTTCTTTCTACTTTAAAGGTATTATGAATAGAACTGCTATAAACATTTCTGTGCAAGCCTTTTTGTGAACATGTTCTCCTTGCTGTTGGGTAAATACCTAAGAGTGCGATAGGTCACCAGTGGGCAGGATATACTCAGTTTTACAAGAAACTTTCACTTACCCAAAGTAGGTGCACCTAGTGTACGGTACACGCCCACCAATAATGCATAAGGGTTTGTGCTGTTTCACCCCCTGCCAACATTTGGTGCCATCAATCTTTTGATTATGGCCTTTCCAGTGGGCTGTGAAATGTTCTGTCAATATGGGTTGAGTTGTCATTTCCTAGTGACACAATTTCATGTGCTTATTGGCCATTTAGATATCTTCTTTTGTAAAGTGCCTGTTCAAGTCTTTTGTCCATTTTAATTATTGATTTGTAGGAATTTGTATATATTGTGGATACAAGTCCTTCATCAGATATATGGAATTGAATATAATTTTTCCAATACGTTACTTGACTACTCCTTTTAACAGTATCTTTTAATGAGCAGAAATTTTTATGTTGATGAATTACAATTGATCAATTTTTATGGTAAGAGCTTTTTGGGTCCTACCTGAGAAGTCTTTATCAACCTAAAAGTTATTTTCCGTTCTTTTCTTTTTCAGAGGCTTCATAGTTTTAGCTTTTACGTTTAGATATATGATGCATCTAAAATTAATTATTGTTTATGAGAGATAAGGGTTAAATTTCATTTTTCCTGTAATTTTATCCAGGCCTTCCCACCTTACCAAAAATCAGTTGGCTTTCTATGTGTGCGTCTGATGCTGGACTCTCCAGAAATAGGTTTCACTGATTGTTTGTTTTTCCTTACGCTAATACCACACTTCATCGCTGTAATTTTATGGTAAATCTTGAGAACAGATTGTGGAGTCCTTAAAATTTGTGCTTCTTTTTCAAGATTGCTTTAGCTATTCTAGGACCACTGAATTCCAGAATCTGCTTGTCAATTTCTGCTACCTTGTTGGAATTTTCATTAGACTTTTACTAAACCCATAAATCCACTTTGAGAGAACCAATGTCTTGACAACACTGATTCTCCTCATTTATGTAAGCTGTCTCCATTATTTTTCAGTTTTCCATTTCATTTTTTTCTTTAATATTTACTTGTTTCTACTTACTTGGGGTTTGTTTTGTATTTCTTTTCCCAATTTCTTGAAGAGAAAATTCAGATCATTGATTTTATCCTTTTTTCCCTAATATAATCAATTAAATCTATAAATTTCCCACAAAGCACTCCTTTATCTGTATCCCAAAAGCTTTGATGTATCATTTTTATCATAATTTAGCTTAAATATGTATTAACTTACTTCTACACCTGCTTTGACCCATGGGTTAAGAGAGTACCTTTTATTTTATAAACGTTTTGTTCTTTTTCTCAATATCTTATTGTTTTTAATTTCTAATTTAATTGTCTTATGGTTAAAGAACAGACTTTATAAGATTTAATATTGTGTTGTTTTTAGACATATGATGGATACACACAATGTGAGTTCTACTTGTACTTTAAAATAACGTGTATTCTGCAGTTGCTGGGCTAACGCTCTCTAAATGTCAATTAGGGCAAGATGATTAATAATCTATTTTAAATATTCTATATAGTTACTGAAATTATGCCTAATTGTTCTATCAATTACTGAGTGAGGGATGTTAAAATCTCTAAATATCTGTGGACTTATCTAGTTCTATGAGTTTTTTGCTTCATGTATTTCAAAGCTCTGCCACTGTATACACACGTTTATTATTTGTATGTCTAACAAGTTAACCATTTTATGATTATCAAATGCCTCTGTCTTTGACAACATTCCTCATCTTGAAGTTTACCTTGTCTGATTAACTATAGCTGCTTTTTTATGATTATGATAAACCACTGTTCCCACGGTTTATCTTTTACCATTCTTTCTTTTTCAACCTTTGTCTTGCACTTGAAGTGTGTCCTTTGTAGATAGTATACAGTTAAGTCCTGATTTTTTAAAAATCCAATCTGATAATCTTCATCTATTCCTTGGTGGTGTTTAATCCATTTGCATTTAGTGTAATTATTGATGAGTTTAGTTTTAAGTTTACCACATTGGTATATTTATACGTGTCCTGTTTACTCTTTGTTTCTCTATTCCTCCTGCTCTACTTTCTTTGGAGCTAATAAAATTAGTATTCCATTTTCAATTCCTTTATTGGATCTTTAGATATCTTTGTACTATTTAATTTTTTTTTTTTTTTTTTTTTTTTGAGACAGAGTCTCGCTCTATTGCCTGGGCTAGAGTATCCTGGTGTCAACCTAGCCCAGCTAATTTTTTCTGTTTTTAGTAGATACAGGTCTCACTGTTGCTCAGGCTGGTCTCAAACTCCTGAGCTCAAGCGATCGTCCCACCTTGGCCTCCCAGAGTGCTAGGATTACAGGTGTGACCCACTGCGCCCAGCCCTAAAATTTGTTCCTCTAGGGATTACAATGCACGTTCTTACTTACTCATAGTCTAGATACAGTCAGTATTGTACCAATTTACATAAATGTAAAAAAATTATAGCAATTTAATTCCATTTATCCCCATATCCTCTGTTGTTACTGTCATACATTTTACAGTCTTGCATATTTCAAGAAAATTAAGACACAAACACACATAGTATTTTCTATTTATTAGTACTAGCATATTTACTATTTTTGGGATGCTCTTCATTTCATCCTGTGAATACAATTTTCTGGTCTCATTTTCCTGCACCTGGAAACTCCCTTAATGGATCACGTGGTGAAGGTCTGCTGGCCGTGCCCCGTGTCGGCCTTCACTCCTCTGCAAATGTCTCTGTTTTACCCACATTGGACAAGGATATTTTTGCTTGATAGATAATACAATTTGGAGTTAACGGGTTTGAATTTTTCTTCTCTGATATTTTAAGATATTATTCTACATCTTCTTTTAAGAAATCAACGGTTATTTGAAACATCATTTCCTTGTATATGATGTATCGTTTCTCTCCAGCTGCTCTGAAGATTTTCTCTTCGTGTTAGATTTTCAGTGACCTGGTGGGCAGAGCAGTGGTTCTCTTTCCTTTTATTCCACTTGGGATTCCTTGAACTTCTAAAGTAAGCGTTTAATTTTGTTCACCAAATACTGGGACTTTTTTTTATTACTTTATAATTTTTTTCCCTTCTGTCCTTTTGAGACTCAAATTACATGTATTTTTGACCAGTTGAATATTTCCCTGTTGGTCACTGAGATACAATTTATTAAATTCTTCTTTTATCTGTTCTTCAAGTTGAGAACTCTATTGACTAGCCTTCTTCTGACCAGCATGTCTCCTGCCATTCTTAGTAAATACGAAATGTCCGATTTTGAATCAAAAACTTACTTTGTTATATCTCAAACAAGAAGCAGTACAATTAATCAAAGTGTGCGCCTAAACTATCCACACAGTTTTGCCATTGTAACGGTAGCTTGCTGATGCCAGCAGTGAAGAAGTCTGGCGAGCGAGTGGCAATGAAATCACAAAAGGCCTTTCCCACAGCTGTTGAGAATTGAATATTCTTCCTTGCAAGGAATGGTCCAAAGCCTGGAAGAAGTGGTAGTCAGTTGGTGCAAGGTCTGGTGAATACAGTGGAAGACAGAGAGTTTCCAAGTCCAGCTTCTATAGTTTGAGCAGCGTTGTTTTGTGACATGTGGTTGAGTGTTGTCTTGCAAGAGGATTGGCCAGTCTCTATTGATCAATCTCAGCTGCTTCATCACAAGCATCCTCATCATTTCATCCAATTGGTTGCAGTAGACATACGCTGTAATCGATTGACCAGGTTTCATGAAGCTGTAGTGGATAATACCAGCATTGGACCAAACAGACACCATTAGCTTTTTTTGACGAATATTTGGGTTTGGACTGTGTTTCGGCACTTCATCTTTATCCAACCATTGTGCCGAACTCCTGTAATTGTCAAAAAGAATCCATTTTTCATCACAGATAACAATAAATAAGGTGTAGAAATGGTTCACCTTTATGTCATGACAGCAAAGAAAGGCAAGCTTCGAAACAATTTCTCTTCTGATGTTTGTTTAATTCATGTGGAACCCATCTATCCAGCTTCTTTACCTTGCCCATTTATTCAAAATGGTCCAATGTTGTTGGAATAATAATGTCAAACTTTGCTGCTAATTCACAGGTATGTTGAGATGGATTCGCTTCCACTACAGCTTTCAATATCCACCTTGGTCTCAGGTTGCCCATGTGGCTCATTTACGGGATTAAAATCACCAGAACGGAACTTCTCAAACCATCGACATACTGTGCGTTCACTAGCCACATCCTTCCCAAACACTTTGTTGATATTTCGAGCTGTCTTGCGCTACATTGGGTCCACGAAGGAACTCATATTAGAAAATAACTCAAAATTTTGACTTATCCATGGTTTCACAAAAATTGCTCTAAAAAAAATTTGAAAAATAATCACAAGCCAAACCATTTTGAAAGACTGAGGATTTACCTTCACAATAAAAATAAAACAAGAAGTGTCTAAGTGAAATGTCAGAGATATCAACTGTCAAACTTAGTAGTACTTAAGGAAATTGAACATTTCATGCTTAATAACCTATTATTATTAAGCCCATTTACTACATTTTTATTTAACGTACTTTCAGTTGTAGACTTTTATAGTTTTAATTTCTCTATTGCAAATTCCCCCCATTCACTCATTATAACCATATTTTTCTTTAATTCCTTGGATGTATTTACAATAATTGCTTTAAAGTCCTTGTCAATTTTCAACATAAAGATCATCTTTCTCTCAGGGCTTGTTTCCATTTACTGCTTTTTTTTTTTTTTTTGATGATAGGTAATGTATTCATGTTTCTTTACAACTCTAGTAATTAAAAAAATTATTCTGGATACCATTGGTGAAATGTTTTACAGATTATAGATAATGTATTTTTAACTTAAAAGTGCCTTGAGTTCTGTTGTGGCAGCAGGAACTTATTGTATTTTTTTTGGCTTGACGATTTTTTGTTAGAAATGAACTTATTCCAGTTATGGGCCAAGGCATGATCATTATTCTAGGTTATAGCTTTTAATTCTCAGGTGTGGGCTTCCTGAGGCCCGGTGAGGTCCCTCAATGCTGGCTGAGCCGGAGCTGCAGCACCCCCAGGGTGTGTGACCTGTCCCGCCTTCACCCCTTCCCAGCCCTGCCGCAGGTGATCACCGCTGAGCCCTGTCACTGCTGCCAGGTACACAAGCAGCCTCCAGCCACGAACCTGCAGTGAATCCTCACCAGGACTTCTAGAAACCTCTCTGCTCACTTTCCTCTCTGCGGCTCTGCTCCACCAATTCTGGCTGCTCCCGAGGCCAGAACTGCAATCTCCTCCTCCATCTGCGAGGCCACAGTTCTGCTGGAGGTGTGCAGGGATGGGTCCCAGGCAGAGAGTAGGGCCATCTGAGCCCTACCTCCTGTTTCCTTTCTCTCAGGAATGACAGTTCTGTGCTGCCTGCTGTTTATTGCCTTAAAACATTTAGCTCATACATTTTAACATGTTCGAGTTGTTTATGCCAGGAGGGAATGGCCAATGCCAGTTCCTTTGTCAGAGCTAGAAGCAAAGTTCACGGTCTGCTTTCATGCGCCAGCCTATATGACTATACACACACGCACGCATCACCTCTTAAAGCTGGTGCTACCAGAGATTAAACACTACACAGTCAGTCAGTCGACCTGGTCTCTGCCTCACACTGTTAGCTATTTATGGAGCACTGCGGATGGATGCGGCATCCCGCACGCCGGGGGAAGTCAAGACGCCTGCTCCGGGATGCCCACGTGACACTGTCAGACGCGTCGGAAGTCGGAGGTAGCAAGACTGGATAAAATTTCAAAGGTGCCAGTCTGGGGCATGCAGAAATGACAGGTCCCTTTGTTGATTCAGAGAGCATCTCAAAGAGAGAATTGACAGCACATTCTAAGGGATGAAACACAAATACTGAAAATTCAACAGTGACTTCTGAACCTCTGAATAGCTCTTCCTGTGTTCTATCACACTGCCTTCCCTCTTCCAAGTTAAAAGAAACAGAGTCACCACATGCAAAGAATTTAATTAACATCTACTAGGAACTCAGCCCCCCGTGAATGCGAGCGGAAGATAAACAGCAGAGTGTGCGGAGCAAGGGGAGCAACGCAGTGGGCCTGGCTGTGTTTCAGAGACATGCAAGAAGTGGCTCATCTCTGCAGTTTTGACATAAACTCCTTCAGTCAGCAGACAATCTTTTTTAACTTCAAACATAACATGGGAGAGAGACTAAACATACGTGCTTCCTGTGGGGAAAATACAATATGCAATGAGTGCTGAGTGCTATGATGTTGGATCAGAAAGTAATATAATTTTGAGGAAGAATGAATTAATTGATGTAAGGGTCGTTTAGGGAGGCTTTTTGGAGTGGATGGTGCTAAAGTTGGATCTTTCAGAATGCTGAAGATTTGGGTAAAATAGAGAAACACGGGAAGTCACACTCCTAGTTAGTACATTTTAAAGGAAAACATCATTATGAATGTTTGTCCCAAAATAGATAAAAGCCAACTCATAAATATACAAGTGCATTGAATCACCTGCTGTTTTGTGGCATGTTTGTCTCTGTGCCCCACCATCGGCGCAAAACTTTATGTGGTTGAATTAGAAAAAAACAAGGTTTTAACTGATACCTGATCAATGGAACTTCACGATGTTCCAGCAACAAATGCTGTAAATGACTGAGAATAAGCTGGCCTGTTATTCTTAGGCTGAATTCCTTAAAATCACAGCCTTTGGACCACAAGTGTACTGCACTAGGCACAATTATCATGGGAATACCAAATATATTACGTATTTCAAGGCAGAAATAGTGCCCATTTCAAATGAATTGAATGACCAAACCTCACTGTCCATCCTATATAAGACCGGAGAGCAATGAACCAACAGTCATTGTTGACATCCTAATAAGAGGACACTAGAATAATGGCTGTGCACGTTAGCAGGCTGTGAAGCAACAGAGTCAATCCCTAAAGAAACCGGGTGGAAAACTGAACATGAGTATCAGATCAGACCTTTGCCTCTGCCTCTTGGGCTATCTCGTCAAACTAGGAACTTGGCGGGAACATTCATAGGAATCACCAGTAACCAATAAACACCAGGATGCAGGACTCACACGCTCTGACATGGCTACAGTGCTTATGATTTTACAGGAAATAGTTATTTCTAATACACTAGCAAGTATTTCACTCCTTCCTGCCTTGGGTGGGGCAAAGGATGAGAGACAGAGATCTTCGTGGCTATTTTCTATTCCAAGTTTTAACATAGAAGGAAAAGCTATTCAAAAGGCAGAGCCTAGGGACTGTGTTCATATGAGATCATGTGCACTGCCAGGCAGGGCTGACCGATTAAGGAAAGAGTAGATTTTTTTTCAGACCCGCAACTGGGTGTGTGGAACAAGAGAGGCATTCAGTGGTACCAATGATAATCTATGCAGGCGGTGTCTTAACATGTGGCTAGACTGCACCACTGGACATAAACTTAGCTAAACACAGAGATGAAAATAGCAAAGAATTGATCCTTTTCCTTTTAAAACCTACAACAAAAATGAATAATAAGTAGAATTCTGGAAGAGTTTGCATCACACCAAATACATAGACAGTTGTTCCTTGAACAATACAGGGGCTGGGGTGGCAAATCTCTGAGCAGTCGAAAGTTCCTGTATAACTTCTGACTTCTCCAAAACTCAACTTCTAGGAACCTACTGCTGAGCAGAAGCCTTACAGACAACATAAACAGTCGATGAGCACATATTGTGTATATTCTATGTGTGATACACTTTATGTGTATAGTAAAGTGAGCTAGAGGAAAGAAAAGGTTATTAAGAAAATCATAAGGAACAGAAATGTATTTATTATACATTAAGTGGAAGTGGATCATCAAAAAGGTCTTTGAAGAGGATGGGCTGGTCTTGCTGTCCAGGGTGGCAGAGGCAGAAGAAAGTCCACGTATAAGTGGACCTGCACGTCCACACCTGTGTTGCTCAAGGGTCAACTGTTTACAGAAGAAACTAGAAGATGTGACATTAGGAAGTCATGCTTCGGGAAGTGGCTTTGTCATTTCTCTTGAAAATACAAGCACGCGTTTCCATACGGGGAATCAGATGCTCTCTAAGGGAATACCAACAGTCTATGGGAACGTGGCTCAGGCTGAGTCCCATGCGAGGACGAGCGCCAACTGTTTCCCCTCCCCCTGAGGACACGTGCAAACATTCTCGTGGAGCTCGCTAGCAACGAGCTGGCTGGGACTCCAGCATACGTTCTCTTTACCCAGCCAACCGCCCAGAAGCTTACTGTATCTTTTAAAAGTGACAATGTTTCCTTTCAATAATGACAATAATGGTAACGATTTTGTGCTGTTCAAATCAAAGAGATGACAGTACTTGAGTGAGGTGATCTATATTTGAAGCCAGATGTGTTTGTTAATTTCCAGCATGGCATTGGGGGCGTCCTGTCATATCTCTGGGCCTCGGTTTTATGTTGAAAAACGGGGATAGTAAGGTTCGCGCTGTGCACCTCACAGGAGTTGTGTGAGGATCAAGGGAGAGAAAAAACAAAACACGTGGAATGAAACATTGCAGGTGTTTACAGCATAATGATAAGAGAATCTACACACATGCAGCTGTAAATACAGATGGAGCACAGGGCTTTGCAGCCAGGTGCCCGGCTTCAAACCCAGGTCTGCCCTCCCCGGCCACATGGCCGTGGGCACCTGGTGGGCTGGCTCGCTCAGCTGCATCGCGGCACGGCTGCCGGTGCTGTTTTCCTCATTGGGCTGGTGTGACGCTTACGTCAGATGCTCCAACCTGACTTAGAGTCAGCGGCTGGTGCGTGTCAGCCAGCCACTGCTACGGTCCACTCACACTGTCCCCTGTGTCATCTGAAAGGAGAAAGATTTTGCACCCCTTTTGAATCATTAAGGTTTCACAGTAAATCTTACTCTTTAATATATGTCAATGTTATTTCAGAATCCAGCATTCAGACCTCAGGAAAAGTATGTATCTTCATATTTGATAAGAAAATAATATTCTTGGGCTCTGCTATCAAACACAGCCTGAACACGATAGCAGAGCAAATGAAAATGTTATTTATAATCCCAAATATCAAACTGTTCCCCAAAGTGACAAGATCAATATTGCAACTCTGAGCTTTTCCCTCCCTGGCAGATGGTGCTATTAAAAATACCAAATAACACGCCTCCTTGCTCAGGGAAAGGATCCCCCAGCCAGCCACACCGTCCTCACGAAGCCCGCAGTTTTGCCTTCTGCGTAGAGGGGAAAGTCAATACTGGAATGTCCCTGGGATTTTTTTCTAAATAGGAGCTTCCAGAAGGTGCCCTCCGACAACTGCCATTCTCCGTGCACGTTAATAGCTGCATCTCTGGTCAATTCTCCTGCCCTGACTCGAACCTACAGGCACCCAGGGTTCTCCTCAGCTGGGCTATGACATTTCTTTTTTAACAAAGTGTTACTTCAAGACATATGCAGGGACCATCCACTGTGGACCCAACACGTCTGTTTCTCTTACGATGACTTTGGTGGGCGGAGTGAGTGTCAGCATTTGCGAGCAGGACACAGACCCCTAAAGCATCCACTGGGCCAGGGCTGCCCTGATGTCTGTTTTAGGAGCTGTAAGGAGGAGAAGAAAGAAAAGAGAGAAGCAAAAGAGTGCAGAGGGCAGTTTTGGGATGAAATGGCACGATTCCTTGGTAACTGGAGAGTGAAGTGGCTGAGCCGAGAGCAGGGAAGCCAGGACCGTGAACGAGCGCCCAGGTGAGGCCACAGGTGCGCAGGCACTGGGCTGAGGGTGGCTTGTCTGTAACTCCGCCCTTTTCCGAGTTCAGTGGAACC
>JAQIFY010004760.1:0-11532 GCA_028533085.1 Varecia variegata | reverse complement strand
CAGTTAGAACCCATCCTTGCTGCAATGATCCAATATGAAATCCATTTTTATTTGTTTTGCGCTGAACAAATTCCCCAGGGCAGCCATCCAAGCAGAGCAGGGTTGGTGGTAATGGAGAAAGTCCAAGATGAGAACATAGTTTCCAGCACCAAAAACATTAGCCAAGTCTTCCTGACGGCAGGACTGTAAGGTGAAGAGTAGATAGCTCCTCCAGGCACCCACTTGTTTGGTGACAATTTTGCCACTGCGAGGACAGAGTCCCAGCTTCTCTGGCACCATGTAGAGGAGACGCGGCTCCGGGTGGCCGAGCAGCCATGTGTCTGCGCCGCACAGCACGCCCTGCCCTGTGGTGCATGTTCACGTCCAGCAGAGCAGGGCTGGCCTCTTAATGGCCCTCGTTTCCGAGGTGGCATGTGTCAATGTCAGCCAGAGGGAAGGCGTCTTATCCCTTTGTCTGGCCTGCCTCAGTGGGCCCCTTGTCACACCGGTTTGAGGACAGGCTTTGGGTGTGGGGGATGACAGGGCCTTTTGAGCAAAGCTGACCCAAATTCTCTGTTGGGTTTGTCTCCTCTCCACACTCGTCCTTGTGCCTGTTTTCTCCTGGCTGAGTCTGGCCCCAGACTGGAGAAGTGGCAGCTGGAAACAAGGAGAGGCTGCTGTTCAGGTCGTGATAGTCATCATAACAGCTGACGATTATTGAGTGGTTGCTGTAGCTGGGAGGTGTACCAAGGTCTGTTTCCTGGAGGTAGGATCTATTGTTTCATCTGGGAAAAGTGAGGGAAGTGAGATCACATGACTTATCAAAGCCACAGGGCTAGGAAGCCGGAGAGCCAGCATTCCTGCCCGGGGCCCGTGAGTCCCCAGAGCTGGCCACTCCTGAAGAGCAGCACCTGTTCAAGGGTGGGGACGTCCCAGATCACCTCCTGGGCAGCCCCGGCACTCTGTTTCCCCACTACTTTCTTGTAGCTTAACACGGAGCCCTAGAGGGAAGCAGACCTCTTCTTGGGGAAGTTTCTGCTGTCTACACAGCGCAACCTGTTCTGTTCCTTCCCCCACCCCCCCACCCCCCGAGGGACTTGGGTGTGACAGCCTCAGCTGGGAGCCATGGCGGTGGGCAGAGCCTCTGCCCATCCAGCACCAGCTCCAGAAATGGTCCCAGGTTGCCAGCTGGGGTGATTGTTAAAAAGATCACTTCTTGAATCCACCTCGCTCCTTCCAAACTAGAATCTTAAGCAGCCAGAGGAATCCTTTGGGAGTCCCTGGCACAGCGCGAGCTTGTAGGTGGGAAGACCTGGGCCGTGTGCCATGCAGCCCACCACATGACTTCTCTGAACCCTCACTCCCTCTGAAAAACGAAGATAGTAGACACTGCCCATCCGTATCACAGCTTTATTGTGAGGGAGAAATGTGATTCCCCTATGCAACAGCGTTCATGAATTTAAATAACTAGCTAGCATTTACTGAACTTTCAAACTAAGGACTTAGCAAGAATTATCTCCATTTTTCAGATACACAGACAGCCCAGGGAGGCTCAGGAATGGCCCAAGATTCCACTGCTTAGAAGCAGCAGGGCCCAGGCTTGCTCTTGGCTCTGAGTCAGAACTGTTAACTCCCTTTCCAAATGCTGACCTCATCCTAGTGCAACACCATGGTGATCTGGTGCCCACTGCAAGGTGAGCCCTGCGTTCTAGAAAGCAGACGAAGCAGGGACGCTCAGCAGAGGTGTAAGAACTGTCCCACGTATAGGAGAGCCTGGAAAACATCTCCCGCTGATGACAACTGCCACCTCAGTCATTCCTGCCTGTCCCAGCCTGCTGACAGGGAGCACCAAGGTGACTGGAATCTTCAGCCAAACCTGGGACCACGCTGTGGGCAGTGGCTTCCCCTGCTGCCTCCCATCACATGTTCTGTCTGAAGCATCACCAAGGAGCATGGGGACATCGAATTGGATCATGGGCCCTGGCAGCAGTGGTGGGTGCCAATTCTGTCCTCGCTACTCCCAGCTCCTCACAGCTGAGTGGAGATCACCACCTGCCTGCTTGGTCCACCCAGCTCTTCAGCAGCACCTTCAGCTGCCTCAGCCCCCACTAAGGGAGCCCAGACACGGGCCATGTGTGCCCAAACCCCAGCGCATACTCTTGGGAACCCTCTTTCTGCAATTGAGTTCTTGTGCGTAAACCTCTAAGCATGAGTCCTTCTGGGCCTCCAGTTGGTGTAACATATTATTATTCTATTAATATTATTGATTGCAAAAGAGTTGTTAATATTTAGCTGGGGACTGTTTGTTGGGCATTATGCTGTGCCTTCCACTGGCATTATCTTAGGGACTCATCACAGCCAAGGCCATTACTATTCCCATATGACAGACAAAGAAACTGGGGTGCAGAGGTGTTAAATGATGAGCCACGTTTCGCCAGCTAGTAACTGACAGAGCTGGGAAGTGAGCCGGGGCTGCTGGACAGTAAAGGCCACACCACACTGACGTGGCCATCATCCTATGTCCCTGGTAATCTGCCCTGGTTCCACGTCCTGCCCAGGCCCAGGGTCTTGCCATTCTTCTGCCTTCTAAACACCAGAGTGTGGCACCCTTGGAGAGACGCTGTATTAGGGTGGGTTGCCCAGAGAAACATAACCAATAGGCGATATATGACTCTATTTGTTATAGGAATTGGCTCACGTGATCATGGAGGTCAAGAAGTCCCACAATGTGCCGTCTGCAAGCTGGAGCCCCAGGAAAGCAGTGGTGTTACTCAGTCTGAGTCTGAAAGCCTGAGAAACCAGGGGCTGCTGGGATAAATCCTGGAGTCTGAAGGCCCAAGAATCAGGAGCTCTGACACCCGAGGGCAGAGAAGATGGATGTCCCCGATCAAGAAGAGAGCAAAGGAATTCACCGTCCTCTGCCACTGTGTTCTGTTCAGGCCTGCAGTGGACTGGATACTGCCCGCCCACATTGGTGAGGGTGACTTCTTCATGCAGTCTGCTGATTCAAATGCAAATCTCTTCCGGAAACACCCTCACAGACATACCCAGGAATGTTTTACCTGCCATTTGGGTTTCCCTTAGCCCAGTCAAGTTGACACATAAAATTAAGCATCACAGACCCCGAGACTCTAAGTCCCATCTCCCTGAACTTGGTTCCTTCTGCACTCCACGCGCAAGTCCTGCTGGCTCCTCTCTAGGCTTCTGCACGTCCATTACCGTCAGCCCTGCCCTAGTCCACGTGACTCCTTAGCCAGGCCTAGAAAACTTCCAGTGCTTCCATCTGCCCTGCCGATGGCTGCCCAAGGAATCCTCCTGAATCATTCCTGCTCCTTCCTCAACAAGACTTTCCAGCCCCTCACTGCAGGGTGCAGGGTCAGAGCCAGACTTGGGGCCTGGCATTTGAAGCCTTGTAGTCTGACCCAAACCCCCTGTAGTCTGGTCTCCCACCACTGCCTTCTGACCCCTTCAGTGTGGCCTGGCCAGCCTCCTCCCTGGGCCTCATGCATACCTGATGATTGCTCACCTCCATCCACATCAGTCAATGTCTAAGGTGCTCACTCAGATGCTCAAAATATTAATTGAACGCCGACGTGTCCTAAGCATCATTTCAGGCATCATGGAAACCAAAAAGCCCTAACTCTGTTGGACGGAGCTTGCTGATTAGCTGAAGAGGCGGAGTGTGGTGTCTCTGAGGAACTAAAAGCCAGGGGCAGGGAGTGGGGTGGGCCGGGGAGCATGCTTGAGAGAAGGTTGAAGGAGTCTGCAGGGCTGGGACGTGTAGGCGCTTGCCAGCCACACAGAGGGCTCAGTGAGACTCCTGGTACAAATGGAAATCACTGGTAGGTTGTAAGCATAGAAGTGACATAATCTGATTGCACAAATACTGCTGTTATTCTTGAGCTATTCCTGGGTTTCTGTCTGATCTCTCCGTCAGATGCAGAGCTGCTGTCTGGCTCCTCTCTGTGTCTGTAGGGGCTGGACTGACACCCCCAGGTGGCCCTTACCGAGCTCAGCCCCCCTGGGAGGAGCAGTGTGGGGATGACACATGGCAAACGGCGCAGGACAAGCCATGTGCAAGGACAGTGCGGCAGGAATGACAGGCAGCCTGGAAGGGAGGCGGGGTTGAAGGAAACTTTGAGGAGGAGCTGGAAGGGTTGAGTGGGAGGTGGATGGACTCTGAGTGGGGGGGGGGGGTGACGGGGTACCCATGAGAGGCCGTGGGAGGGGTGCTGTGTGCTGAGCAACAGGAGAAAGGGGTTAGTCTTAAATGGGGCAGAGAATGGCATGCTTGACTTGCAAGCTGGGGACCAGGGCCTCATGCAGTGGGGTGCTGTTAGATGGCTGGGGAGCCTATGGGCGCCCACCCCACCCACACCCCGTGCCAAGCAGAGCAGCCACAGGCAGTCCCTTATCCCTCAGGCTGGGGTCATGTGACCTGTAACTCTGGCCATAAATAACCAGTTGGTCTGCAGCTCAGCACCTGACTCAAAGAGAACTGTCTATGGGCTAGTCATGAGGTTGCCAGAGAGCTGTGAGGCAGCCTGACCCAGGACTGTGTCCAGTCAGGACCAGATGCCAGAGAGAAGCAACTGCCCAACCGCCTCCCCCCAGAGAGTCTCTAAAGCAGCCACACAGAGAGGGCTCCGGTCGGGGGAGAGGAACAGAGCGCACTAAAGATGGGGGTCAGCAGAAGCCACAAAGCACTGGGCCTCACGAACAAAAGGAAGCAAAGGAGACCGAGAGAAGAGGGGAGAGAGATGGAGGAGGGCAGCCACGGGAGCAGGGCCTGAGAGAAGCAGAGTGACAGCATGATGAAGACACCAGGAGAGCAGGGACGGCAGGGTGCCGGCTGCCGAGGGGCCCCGCTAAGGCTCCCCGAGCTCACCCCGCTCCAGATGTCCCGCCGGCAGCCCCCAAGGCTGCCCGAGAGCACCTCTGGTCCCTGCACCCGGAAAGCACCAAGCACAGTGACAACGTGCCCCCTGCCACGAGCTGGGTGGGGTCAGCCGCTGCTGGCTGCAGAGGCAGCTTCTCCAAGGCTTTCTGTGACAATTACCAGAGCCACCACATGGGCCAAAATTCTCCCGGAAAGTCCCCAGTGCAGTGAGCGCCCGCAAGCGCTGGGTGGTAAATTACAGGACTGGAGACCACAGAAAGCCACAGGAAAATTCCTGTCGGGGCCAGGAGCAGACACGAGGAGGAGAGCGAGGCTGCGAATGGCTCCCTGGATGGGAGGGAGGAGTGCAGCAGCCGAAGCTCAGCTAGAGGGTATGGAAAGAAAATGGGGAAAGGATGGAACAAATGCCTGGAGTCCCCACGTGGGATGGCTGGCAGGGGAAGCGGGAGCTGTGCGGCCAGATGTGTGCTTTGCCTCCTGGAGGAAAGCGCTCGAGTGGGAACTTTCCCGGCCCTCTTCCAAAGAGCACCACGGTGCGCCCGCCAGCCAGAGCCTCTGCCACCACTCACGAGGACCACGGGCCGGGGGCAGCGCCGTGGCACGGCCCTCGGCCCCTGCCTCGTGTGTGCCCTCTGAGGGAAACCTCTGCTGGGCTGCACAGGGTATGCAACAAGCCATCCGCTCCCCAAGCTTACAGACCTGGCTCTGGGAAGAAGACCCACGGGAAGGGAACCACAGCCAACCGGAGGCCGGGGAATGTTTCCCCGGGTCGGTGGCGGGGGCTGATGCTGGCGCGCTTCCTTCCCGGCCGCGGCAGGATGGCACAAGCGAGAGCAAACAGAGCAGAAGCTAATGGGAAGGACCCGGGAATGAGGGCCAGGAGCAGGGGAGGAGGTCCCGGGGTAGAGGTGGGAAGAGGAGACCCTGTGGGAACCCGAGCTGGCTCCCGGGACCTGCTGGACATCACAGTGACTTATGGAAGCGAAGGGCAGACGATGTCAAGGGCTTCCATGGGGGGGGGGGGTGTTGCGTTTTGTCCACTCCAGTCCTCTCCTTGACTTCAGCTGCCAAGACACAGTTCTGCTCCTCCCCAGTAGGTCATAGGACACCTCCCTGGAGACCTGTCTTCTTCGTACCGTCTGCATGTGTCAGTCTGGCTGTGGTAACAAGCAGCCCCGCAGTCTCAGCGGCTTCCAACAGCAAACATTCATCATCTCGCGGAGGCCGTCGGCTGTGGCTCCTGTGGCTCCACCCCTCGACTTCTCTGTCCAGGACCCAGGCTGTGGGAGCTGCCCTCTGTCTCATCCCAGAGGACAAAGCAAGCGTGGTGGTGTGAAAGCTCCTGCCGAGACCTGGCACGTGTCACATCCTTTCACATTCTGTGGGCTGACGCATGTCACGTGGTCAAGCCCAAAGTCAGTGGGGTGAGGATGTATGTCCCCCTCAAAGGGAAGGAGGGCGTGAGTCACTGCAAACAGCAATGCAGTCTAGCTCCCTCCCAACGGACCTTTCTCCAGTTCAGCAGTGTCCTCCGTGCAAGTTCATTTTATTCTTACAACAGTGCTATGGAATAATAGCAACATCCATAGGAACTAGGATTTAATAGCCCCTTTTGTTGTGCCAGGTGTTTTTTCTGAGTGCTTTACAGGCATTATTTGAGTCAGCCCTCACAGCAACCCCGTGAGGTAGAGACTACTGTTATCCCCATTTCACACACGAGAAAACTGAGACCGAGTGGTTAAGTGACTTGCACTAAGTCGCATAGCTGCTGAGGGTTGGGGCTGGGGTTCACTCCAGGGGCACTAAAGGCTGCACTCTGAACCCCAACACTGAACTGCTTCTTATTAAGAGGTAGGATTGGGCCTGGGTAGGGATAGTGGCTCCATTTGGCAGATGTGCAAATTGAGGCCCAGAAAGGTGACTTGACTTGCCCAAAAACATACATCTTGGAACAGAGCTAAAATATAAATGCCCTGGTGGTGTTTCTTCCACCCACTGCCCTCCTGGAGCCTGCATGCCTGCCCTGGCTTCCAGAGGCCCGAGGCTCCCTTCTGCTCAGCAGTTCCTGCCCCACCCCAGGCCTGGGGCACTGTCCTCCAGCACTTTGGCACCTGACACTGACAACTCCCCACTCTGGAGCCGGGTGCCCTCCCCAACAACGGGGCACCGATGCACCTCCCACAAGTGGAGCTGTGCAGAGTGACGGCCTGGTGACCGGCCCCGTCCCTATCTGTCTCCCTTTCCCCAAGAGGCAGCCTGGGGTGGCGGAGGAGCCCAGGCCTGCAGGTCAGACAGTAAGTGCTTGAGTCCTGGCTTGACCACTCACAACTTGAGGCAGGTTCCTCAGCCTCTCTGAGCTGTTCTTTCCTTGTCTGTGACATAAGAGCCCCAGAGCACAGAGTACAGTGTCCCTTAGAGCAACTGGCCTTTCCTTCATTCTTCAGTTCCTCCACTCCAAATTCTGCCGGATTTCTTTGCCCCAGACACTTCTGTGCCTCTCCTTACGTGCCACCCCCATCTTTCCCATCCCTCTTTCTTGGGTTTGGGTTACTTCTGCTGCCCACTGAGACAGGCGCATGCCAAGGCGTGAGATGGGGTGGGGCACATTCCGCTCTGCACTCCAACAGAAAACCCATATGGGCACACACACAGAGACACACACATGTACACACACCTACATGTGCATGCACACATGTACACAGTCATACATGTGTACATAAGTACATACACATGTACACACAAATGTAACACATACACCCATGTTAGCTCACGTGTATACACATGCATATGTATACACATTTATATACACACATGCACATGCACACACATGTAGACATGCACATATTCACACACTTGTTCATACATGCATGCACACATACAAATGTACCCGCACATGCATACACATCCATATATAAAGAGACACATGCATACACATGTGTGTATACATATGCACACAGGCACACATACAAACACACTTAAAGGCACAGGTATAAACACATCCACATAAACATGTATATGGTTGACCTTTGAACAACACAGGTTTGAATTACCGGGGTCCACTTATATCAGATCTTCTTCCACCTCTGCAACCCCTGAGACAGCAAGACCAGCTTCTCCTCCTCAGCCTACTCAACATGAAGACGATTAGGATGAAGACCTTTATGATGATCCACTTCCACTTAATGAATAGTAAATATTTTTTCTCTCCCTTACGATTTTCTTAATATTCTCTTTTCTCTAGCCTACTTTATTATAAGAATACAGTATATAATACATATACAAAATATGTGTCAATCAACTGTTTATGATATTGATAAGGCTTCTAGTCAACACTAAACTACTGGTAGTTAAATTTGGGGGGAGTCAAAAGTTACACGGGGATTTTTGACTACATACGGGGTTGGCACTCCAACCCCTGTGTTGTTCCAGAGTCAGCTGTGTACATATACACGTACTCATGCATATATGCACACACCCAGAAACACACACACATATGCACAAATATACACACACTGCTTACTTGCACAGCCACTGGGGAGGGTGTGGCTTGTGGGACCTGTCATGCCGCCTGTCCAGCCAGTGCCTCCCCTGGAGGGCAAATGGCTTCCTGAGGGCAGGGCCCGGCTCACCGCGGAGCCTCAGGCTACACCCACAGCCAGAGGACACTGACATGAGGGTCCTGGGTGGTCTTGCAGGTGGGGACACCGAGACCCAGAGAATAATGACGGCCAACACACAGTGCCCACCCAGTTGTTATTAACCCATTTAATACTTACAACCACCCAATGAGATACCTGTCATTGTCCTTGTTTTCCAGAGGAGAAAGCTGGGGCCCAGAGGGGTCGCTGGTTAGTGGTCACAGAGCGGGAGGTGGGGTCGGGGTTAGGCACACTGGATCTAGCGCCTGTGCTCCTCCCTGCTAAGTGGTGCCGCTCCTTTACCACCAGATATGATATGTGACTGTGACAGAGGGACTCACAGCAGCAGAGCGAGGATTCCACCCCAGACCCCCTGACCCCGGGCCACCTCGCTCTGCCAGCTCACCTGGCCCGATGCCTGTCATCCGGAGGGCCGAGGGTGGGAGGAAGGCTGCACATGGGGTGGGGCGCTCTGCCCCCCTGCCCACAGCTCCCGAGGCCAGCATCTGGAGAGCCAGAGCAGGCCGGATGCCTGGTTTCTTTGGCAGCTTTGCTCACATTCTCCTGGCTTTGCTTTTTTGGACTTGATTTAAGTTTAATTCCAGCCGGAATGACTGGAAATACCAAGTATTTCACTAAGATTAATGCCTGGCTGGAAGAGCCGACTGCCTCAACCACAACCAGGTACCATGGACCTCAGAGGATTGTTAATCCCAAGGAAATCCTCTGTGACTCAGCTCCGGTGGCTTCTCAGCCCAGGAGGGCCAAGCCAATTTACGGACATCCAGGTCCCGGGTTCCGCTTAGCTGGGGGTGAGGACAGAGCAGAACAGGCCAGCTCAGCTCCGAGCAGCCCCGTCCTCCCCACCCATCCACGACAATGACCCAGTGCCCCGACCCCTGTCACCGAGCTGCCACAGTGAAGTGGGGAGTAGTGGGAGGGAAAAGGAGCCCTGGGGACGGGCAGCCGTGCCATGCAGAGGTGAGGGCCACAGCCCTGGTTGCTCCACACTCACAGCTGCTCAGCCTTGGCCGTGTCCAGAGACTTCCCCGTGCCTTGCTTTCTTGTCTCTAACACAGGGATGATAACGCCACCTCCCATGCAGAGCTGGCGTGACGATTAAGTGAGACGAGGTTTTCAAAACACATAGCACAGTGCCTGGCACATGGAAAACTCCAAATGAATATTTGGTATTAACGTGAAACCTTAGGCTGGGCGCACCTGCCAAGCCATCAACACCCTTTTGCGGAAACAACCCGAAGTGTGATCCACTCCCCGCCCTGAGGTGATTGAGCTTGTTTTCCCTCCTGCCTGCGGGCTCCAGCCTCACCAGGGTCGCAGTCAGCTATGGCAGAGGAACAACGCCCTGCAATGGCCCCAGCTCCCCCACGCTGTGCTCTGAGCCCCTTGCTGTAACCCAGGGCCAGGCATCCCGAAATGATGCCTTCACCCCACCCCGGGCTTGCCCCACGGGCTCTGCCCTCATTCCTACTCCAAGTTCCGACAAGTCACCTGCCTGGTTCCCCAGGTGCCTTCTCAGGTGGAGCCCTGGTCCATGCCCCACTTGTTGATCAGTGAGCAGGGAGGGCACTTGCCTGCCTTCCCTCAGCTTATCTTCATAGCTGGGGACCTGGCACCCACAGACAGGTCCCCACCGACCCCCTGAGTATTGACAGTCTCCTGGGACCCTGGCCCTGCACCTCACTTCTTCAGGTCCTGCCCTGTGGCTGAGAAAGTCCCGCAGTGCCTTGCACCCAATAAGTGCCTGCACCCAGTGCCAGCTTCACAGAAGGTTCAGACCCTGGGAAAGGTAGGGGAGTTCAAGGAAAAGAGAAGGACACAGGGAAAGGACAGCACAGAGCAGAACTTCAGGGAATGCCAATGAGACATGGTTCGAGTCTGCAAAGCAATCAGTGCAGAGTTGCCCAGACTGTTCTCCAAGATGAATGCCCTGCTCTCTGGGGCTGCTTTTGGTCACTCCAGCAATCCCGCAAGGCCATTATCAGTGATCATAGCTCTGAACCCATCATGCTCCTGCAATCCTTCCAGATCCATGCAGAAGCTACCCCTTGACCCTGAAATGCCCACCAACCTTTCCTACTATAAACTCACCATAAGTGGACTCCTACTTACTCTTCAACACCCAGCTTGAATGTCACCTCCTCCAAGAGGCTTTCCATGAACACTCCCTCCCACACTCAGTCACACCTTCTTGTGGTGTCCACAGTGTCCACTGCATTTACATGTCTCTCCATGTCGTGCTTTATTGGCCCATATGCATCTTCCCTTGCTGTACTCAGCGCAGGGAGCGTGTCTTGCCCATTTCCACTCCCCCATCTCCTGTCACAGAGCTTGGCACTGGATGAAGCCTCGGCTAAAATATGCTGAAATGGATGGCAACAACATCTTCTGACTAATTTTTCATGGCCTCCTGGCAAAACAAATGTCATCTCCCAGCCCGAGCCCTCTGTCTTAGGCAGGACGTCTAAGATGGACAACAAGACAAGGTTTCCAACACCACATGGTCTCATGAAGGCGCCAGGACATGCCTGACCTCGGGAAGGGGTGGATCAGAAGGAAGAAGCCCCCATGGGGGCCCAGAAGTCGCCCACAGGTGCTCCTGAGTGAGAGGCATCCCGCAGAGTGGAGACAGGAAGCACTAGCTGTGTAAAGAGTGAAGCAGGAGAGCGTGGCTGGCGCTGAGAGGCTGGGAGCTGCCGGGGCGGTGGCCCTGGAGGAGAAACAGCCAGGCACGACCCCTACCTACCCTGTGGGTCTAGACGTGGAAAAAGCACAGTAAGGTAGCTTTCAAGCTAGGAATCTCACCAGGGCCGAAAGTCCCTCTGCAAAGAGCACCCACACTGCCCCACCCCAGGCCGGACCCCATGAGGACCCCCTGTGCCAGGGCAGCACTGGCAGGTGGGCGGCAGCTGCCCTGGCCTTGCAGACCCACCTCAGTACAACTGCCCACCACGTGCCTTCTCCCACCGCTGCCGCCGCCAGCTGTCTGCCCTG
>JAQIFY010004759.1:0-11535 GCA_028533085.1 Varecia variegata | reverse complement strand
ATAGATATAGAAATAGAGAGATACAGAGATAAAAGGAGATATATTAGGGGAATTTTCACATGTGATTATGGAGGCTGAGAAGTCCCATGACAGGTTATCTGCAAGCTAGAGACTCTAGAATGCTGGTAGCATGGCTCAATTCAAGTGCAAAAGTCTCAGAACCAGGGAAGCTGATGGCATAACCTTTGGTCCAAGGCAAAAGGCCTGAGAACCTAGAAAGTGGGGTTCGTGTAAGTCCTTGCATGCAAAGGCCAGAGAACCTGGAGTAGTTCTGATATCCAAGGATAGGAGAAGAAAAGTATCCCAGCTCCAGGACAGAGACAGAAAATCACCTTTATCCTATCTTTTTTATTCTATCTGGGCCCCCAGCCAATTGGATGGTGCTCACCCATGTTGAGGACGGATCTTCCCCCCTCAGTCTACCAATTCACATGCCAGTCTCCTATGAAAATACCCTCACAGACACACCTAGAAATAATGATTACCAGTTCTCTAGGTATTCCTTAATCCAGTCAATTTGACACAGAAGCCAAGAACTTACATTTTATACTCTTGTCTGAGCCTCACAAATTTTAGAACTAAGTCTGATGTTTATATTTATGCTTTAGAAAGATCACTCTGTTATGTTGCAGAAAATGAAATGGTGGCAAAAAGGACATAAAAACACAATGTTTAATTATCTGTTGAAACTTTCTAGGAAAGAGTTGATACAGCCTAATTGAGAGTTGTGACGGTGAGGATGGGGAAGATTTGACAGAACTTGGTGTCTGATTAATGTGTGAGCTGAGATGGAGAGATAAATTGGAGATAATTCCCAGGTTTTCAATTCTTACAATTGGGTTGATGGTGGTAGCTTTTATTTCCATAGGTACAATAATAGAGCAAGTAGTTTACCAACAGATGATGTTGAGTTCAGTTTATAGCATAATGCACTTACGGTTCCTGTGGGAATCGGGATGCAGATGCCCAACAGAGCTTTGGATTTTGTGATACAAGGAGCTACATGCTGGAAAATAAATATGGAATTTATTAGGAAATAGATAGTAACCGACATTTCTGCAGTGAATGACATCATCTGAACAGTGATAGGAGAGAAAAGAGCCAAGGATAGATTAGAGAGTAAAGCCAAAATTTAAGGGATGAGAATTTGAATAAAACTTATTGCCAAGTAGTTAATGAAATATGCTGAATAAAATGAATCAATAAAATTAAATACAGCTTGTCTATTAATAGCCAATACCATCTACTAATCCTAAGGATGTAGCCTGCAAAGATTTTCAGCAACTTAAAAAAAAAATTAATATATGCAATACATTAGCTAGTATATTTTAATTTTTACTAATAATGATATTCTGTAAATGGCTGCTTTTAGGGGTCATAAAAACTTGCCTTATTCTGTAATTATAAGTGAAATTGAAAGTAATTGATTATACATACTATTATGTACTGTTTATATTTAATTGCATTAAAGTCATTTAATTTACATACTCATCATTGAGTACTGTATGCTAGACACCATATTGAGAACATTTTACTTATAATATCATTTAATTATCATGAAAAACTTATAAAATAGCTACCATTATCCACCTTTCATGAATGAGAAAACTGGAGTTTAGAGAAATAAAGTAACTTGGCCAATATCATAGAGCTCACAAATGATAGAGTTGGAATTTGAACTTGGACTGATTAATATCAAATATGTTAACATTATAAGTTTATTTTGGTATGAAGAAAGTATAGATAAAGATTCTCTTAGTTTACCTAAGTTTGCATGTCCTTTACTGATTACCATAATTTTTAATAATAAATAATTTTAGAACATCTACATATTCACTTTCTTATCATGTGTTCACTACTGAAGAAAAATGAATCAACTTTGAGTTACATATTTTTTCTGCTATCTGATAAGTAACTAGAATGCAGTCAGTTTTTGTTGAAACATTTTAACAATATTAATTTATCTTGGCATTATAGCCAACCAACTCTTGACATCTGTACTATCCAAGTTATGTATTAATAGAAAAACAATCTAAGTAACTTGAGAGAATTGAGAAAAACACAATTTTAATGTGTGAAAATTTCTAAATAAAAATATTTAAAATTCAGTTTATTAATTAAGTGATATCTAACACAAAATCAGAACTAATTTTACACAAGATCATAGACAGGTAAGTTTCAAGTAAAGTAATAGAATGTAAAGAAAAATAAAATATATAAAGTAAAATAATTTTAATTACCCATTATTACCATGTAAAGTAACATTGCCAAGGACTTGAAACATATTTTCTCAGTTAATCCTCTTAAAATTATATGTACACTATAAATTTGTTTAACAGGATTTTTTTTTCTTTAAGCATAAAAGTAAATTTTAGCATCATTCCTATTCAACTCATTATAAATACCTAATTAGTGAGGCATATCCAATGAGATATGGCATTATTCTTAATTACTATAATAACCTGAAAGCACCTCCATAGGCTATAGTAAATATAAAGATGAAATATCCAAATGGGTTTTAGCCATTTTATGAGGTTGGCATGTCCGAAAATTGGGTGACAACACTGAAGAAAGTAAAGTAGATGGACAATATCAATAAATAAACCATCTTCAGGAATCAATCAATAGAAACTTAGGCAAGAAACAAAACATAGTGGGAAGAGAAAGAAATAGTTACCTTCAAAACATCAATTCAACATAGATGCTCCATCTACTTATAAATACACATAAAAGAATCATTATTCTTTTTTTCAGAATGACTTATATATGCACAAATATTAGAAAGAGGATAAAGGAGAATAAAAAAGAGAGAGAGAGACATTCGAGTGAGGTAGACAAACAGATAAAGCTATTATTTCCAAGTATGAAGTTTAATAAACATTTTAAAATTTCTCTGACTATGGTCTATTTTTCCATAACCACTCTCATCAATAATGAAATTTTATTGAGTCAAAATATCCCACTTATTTCTCTACTTTCTTATTTATAATATTGTTACTGACTTAATTCCTTTTGCATACGCTAAGATTTTTTAATATATTTTTTAATCTAATTTTTTTAACATTTCAGAGTATTACAGTAGTACAAAACCTTTGGCTACATAAATTGCCTTTGCACTGCCTGACAAGCATGCCCATCCCCCAGACAGAACACACAGCATCCATTAGGTGTGGATTTACCCATCCCTTCCACAACCCTCCCACCTGCCTGACACCCTCTGAATGTTACTTCCATAGGTTCACATTAGTGTTGAATAGTGTTGGTACTAATTAGTACCAATTTAATGGTGAGTATGTGTGGTATTTGTTTTTCCATTCTTGTGATACTTAACTTAGAATAATGGGCTCCAGATCCATCCAGGATAATACAAAAGGTAGTCATTTTTTATGGCTGAGTAGTACTCAGTGGTATACATTTTATTAATCCACTCATGTATTGATGGGCACTTGGGTTGTTCCCACATCTTTGCAACTGTGAATTGTGCTGCTATAAACATTCAAGTACAGATGTCTTTTTTATAGAATGGCTTTTTTTTCTTTGGGTAAATACCCAGTAGTGGGATTGCTGGATCAAATGATAGTTCTACTTTTAGCTCTTTGAGGTATCTTCATACTACTTTCCATACAGGTTGTACTAGTTTGCATCATTGTATGAGTGTCCCAATCTCTCCACATCCATGCCAACAATTGTTGTTTTAGGACTTTTTTATAAAAGCTGTTCTCACTGGAGTTAAGTGATATCTCATTGTGATTTTGATTTGCATTTCCTGGATGATTATAGATGTAGAGCATTTTTTCACATGTTCGTTGGCCATTAGCCCATATTCTTTTCAAAGGTTTCTGTTTATGTCCTTTGTCCATTTTTAAGCAGGAAGAACAAATTGGGAGACATCAATTTACCAGTCTTCAAGCTATACTACAAGGCTATAGTAACCAAAACAGCATGGCATAAGAACAGAGACATAGACCAATGGAACTAAGAACCCAGATATAAAACCATCCTCATCTTTCCATCCAATCTTTGACAAAGCAGACAAAAACATACACTGGGGAAAAGAATCCCTATTCAATAAATGATGCTGGGAAAACTGGATAGTCACATGTAGAAGACTGAAACAGGATCCGCACCTTTCACCTCTCACAAAAATCAATTCTTGGTGAATAACAGACTTACACCTAAGGCATGAAACCATAAGAATTCTAGAAGAAAATGCTGCAAAAACTTTTATACACATCAGCCTAGGCAAAGAATTTATGAAGAAGACCCCAAAAGCAATCATAGCAACAATAAAAATAAATAAGTGGGACCTGATCAAATTAAAAAGCTTCTGTGCAGCCAAAGAAACTATCACTAGAGAAAATAGACAACATACAGAATGGGAGAAAATATTTGTACGCTATACATCAATAAAGGGCTGGTAACTAGAATCTATATAGAACACAGGAAAATCAGCAAGAAAAAATCAACAACCCCATTAAAATGTGGGCAAAGGGTATACTCTAAGTTTTTAAGATTCACTAAGATAGTAAGGAGGGAAAAGAAGTACTGTCTTAGTACTGCCAACTTGTCAACAGACTAAAAGGAAAAGCTACATGATGTTTCTGCCCGGAATCTCATGATAAACGTACACTCACACCTACCTATTCATAGAGCTTTTAATAATCACCAACACACACCTCAGAACTTTTCTCTCATTTAATCATTCATTCAAAATACTTCGATCATCTCCTATGTATCAGACACTATATTTTGTGCTCAGAGAACATATATAAACAACATAGTCCCTAATTCCATTGAACTCATAATCTATAAGGGAAAAGGTAAAGAAAACCATAATTACTATGTGGTTTTTTAACCACTCACATAAATGTATGCCCATGTGCTATGATAGCAAAGGACAGAATTGACTTCTGAATTAGCTTATTAGATCTGGGAAATTTTCTCAGAAGAGATTTGTCACTTTTGTGGTGAGTCCTGAAGTTCATGAGGAACTTTCTTCAGCAGAGAAGGGAGTAAGAATATTCCATGCAGAAATAAGAGCATGTGGGAGAACAAAGCACTGAGTTAGCATCAGGAGTCCAAAAACTAGAAATTAATTAGAATCGCTTAAGTAGAGATAGTAAATGGGGCAGGAAGAGGAGAGAACACTAGAAAAAGAGGCAAGAGCCTTGATCAGTAAAGACATTTGAAAATTATCTTAAAACCTAGAAACTACAGAAAAATTTTAAAAAATTTGAATATTTATCTAATTGGTAACTTGATATGACTAATCTGTCAGCATGTGCTTTGACAAGAGATTCAGATATCAGATAACAAAACAAATGAATATGCTCTTTTGCATGACCAAGTCGGAAAGGTGGACCCAGTGTGAGGGGGTTATAGGAGGGTGGAGTTAGGAGGAAACAGGAGGAAAAGATTGCCTGTGAAGGGGTGATTAAGAGGCCTCTGATTAAACAGACATACGGATTCACTGATGATGAGCTTACAGGTGTTAAATAAAGGTGAAAATCATCTTTGGCATAGTATCTCATGAACTATGCCTCTGGAATATTAAGGGGTCAGTGACTGACTAATGACAGTAAAATACTCAGATCTGGATCTCAAGAGAAAGGAAGAGACAAACATCATGAAAGCAACGTCATATAGGTGATGGGGTTTGGTTGAAGTCATCCAGGGACAGTGATAAGAGTGAGAACTGGTGCAATGATAGTCTCATATTATTTTACTCAGAGAAGGAAACTTCAGTTTATGAAAATAAAAGTTTAGATTTTTTCAGATTTTCATTTCTTTTCCTAATGTAAAGAATTCAAATCCACACATTAAGTTGTGTACATTATGATCTTTGTTTTTTAAACCTTTACAAAAAGCATGATTTTTACCTGACTTTTGGTCTAATCTTCACATCATGTTCAGGGCAGGTCCACCTTTAACCTAATGGAACTTTCTTGCATAGCTTTCTTCCAAGGCCCAGAAAAGAAACGGATTACCAATGTGTTCAGACAGTCATGTGATTTTTTTTTAAGTTTGTAAAAGTAAGATATTTTAACTGTAATTGGTTAATAACACTGTCTTTTTCTATTTAACTCTTCCTCTTCGTAGGTAACATATGATGCCTTTGGGTATTTGGGGATATAGCTAAGAAGATGAGTTGGAAATACATTTAGTTTGAGTTTAGTAGGAAATATTTATGTGATTCAGTCTCTTCTGTGCATAACTAGATAACTGCTACCTGTTTCAGTATAAGAATGACTTCTATTATAAAAATACTCTAATGTTCCTATAATCTGAGCAGGTCCCCTGGCACCCCAACCTATGAACTGGGGAGTAGAACCTGGTTGTAAAATGTCAGGAGCCTGAACCTAGTCTGTGTAGAATTATTCTAAATCTTACTCATATATCACAAAAACCTTCTAAAGGCTTTCTTAATTTTGGAAAACAATTCTAGAAATTGCATGACATTTTCAATAGTGAGTTATAAAGCTAAAGGGAACTATTACAAGCTATCTAAATAAATACATCTTGATCAAATATACTAGAGGCAAAAAACTGATTCTTTTTCTCTTCTTTCTGTAGAAAAAGATATAAGAAAAGCTTTGTGATGGAAGAGTCAATCAAAGAGTATGCAACCAAAGAGTGGGGGAGGGAGGGGTGGAAGTATTACAGAAGGCATAATACAATTAATTAAGTAAACATTATGCTAATTTGGGGGATTTTTGTGATGTTAATGGTTTTCAACCATTTTTAAATGCAATGATTGTTTAAATTTCTTTTTTCATTCTAAATAGATGCTCACTTTTATACTTAATTATACATTTATAATTTTATGTTACCTTGTTAAAAAGGATCTCTAAAATTGTGTAAGATTCAACTCCCATAAAACCTAATTCTTTCCTGATAATATCTTTGTCACTGCCATGGAGAAAGAAAAACAGTTTAAAAATATTTCTTTAATATTCACTATTATTTTAAAAATAGAAAAATTATTATATATTATTCCTAGATATTAATGAAAATTATTTCTAGATGCTTGACTGATATTCTAATTTTTAACAGTTTTTAATCCACTACTGTCATGATTGGTAACATTATTTCAATATCATTATCATACAATGAATTTTTATCGATTTTGGAATATAATAATCTATATACATCATTGATTTAAAGGTATATTAGTCCATTTTACACTTTTTGAACAATTATCATCTACTGCTTTGGCAACATATACACTTTAATAGTACAGTGCATATTCTCTTTATTGCTTAAGCAGAGAAAATATGTTGAATTTAAAGTTCTTGAAAAAAATAAAACCATTCAGGTATAATCGTAGCTGAAAAAAAAAGGGTTTTGTTTTATTCAGCAAGAATATCATACTGACCTACAATATTACAGCTAGACTCACTCTTAGATGCCTTTAAAGGATAGAAGAGCCAAAAAAATGCATAAAAATTGCTGTTCTTACACGTTAAGTGTAATACTTGCAGGTACTGATATTTAGAGATGAATTTTTTTAAAAACCCATTTTCTAAAATGTCAGTTGTGCAATTTGTGCTGACCTGAAGAATTTCAAAATCACAAAATACCCACAAGCAGACATACGAGAAGCTGGGACATTCAGCCCTAGCAGAATGAGAGGGATCGATTTCTAAAAACTAACCCCTTTTATTACATTTCTCCACAGTGTTGAGTGAATTAGACACATATCCATTTTCGTTTCAAAGTCATTTATACACTTATTTATCAGAATCAATATTTTATACTTTAGAAACTGGAAATATTTCTGTGAAAATAATCTAACGTGAATTTCTGGATTTAAATAATATGAAAAAATTTTGCCCATTTGTATCTTTGTTTAAGAACTATAAATTTCCATAGCAGAGATAAGAAAATTTAAGAGTTACAGTATAACTTGGGAATTTATAGTTCTTAAAGACATGAATAGGTAAAATTTTTTTATTATTTAAATCTAGAAATGCATGTCAGATTATTTTCACAGAAATATTTCCAGTTTCTGGACTAGGTATATATGTTTAGCTCTTCAGGAAAAAAACACAGAGGAGGAATTCCTCCAAAATTTCTTCAATGTGAATGTGCATATAATGTGCAATTGACTTCATGTCATACTTCCCCTACCTTTCTCAAGTTCTCACCCTTTATGCTTCTCCAGCTTTTTATTATGACAGCCATTTGGACACATAAAAATGAACACATCCAATAGCACCAAAAAATATGTGTAACAGTTAGTCATATGCCTATATAGGGGCGAAAAGGTGTGATACCTTTCCTCACCCATCCCAAGGGTCATAGCTAATGCTGAACAACAAAAGAGAGATTAACAAAAGAAAATTATAACATTTATTTAATCAAAGTTTTACATGACATGGTAGACTTTAGAAATGAAGACCCAAAGACCTAAAGAAAATTTCCCATTTTTATGTTTAGATTTGGTGAAATATGGACAGTCATGTAAAAATGTGATTTAGATAAAAGGGTATAATCTAATGGTAATATACTGAGTGGGGAAACCCAGCAAGGCTTGTCTGTTCAGATTCTTCTTGGCCTCTGTCTATAGCAGTCTTTCCTCCCAGGTATAGGGCAGGACTCCTGGGATAAGAATCTTCAAGGGAGAAGGGAGAAAGGAGAGAATGCCCTTTCTAGGGTTTTGTTTTTGCTTGTTTGTTGTTTGTTTGTTTTTGGCTTACTTTGCCAGGGAGAGTTCTACTTTTTATGACTTGCTTCAAAGAAGAAAGAGGGGTGAAAGAAAGGCAGGATAAGATCAGAGAGATGTCACCTGAGGCCCTTCCAATAGTCTTCATTTCAAAGTACTCAGCATGCCAAGGTGCCATACTTTGGAACATCATGTTCTGAGCCCCAACAACAGAATCTGAGAGGAGTTTATACAAACTGTAATACCAGCGGGGTTACATTTAAAAATCCAATTAGTATCATGCTCTTATTCATACCCTGCCTACATTAACTCTAAATGTCTTATGTGGTAAATTAAATTATTGTTCCCTTAAATATCTAGCTTTATTATTGTTTATTTACATGCAGTACTTTACCATGCTTTATACCTACTCTAACTTAATTAAGGAAATAACAAATGAGAGTCTATATGTAGTTTCCCAGTAAATGTAGTTTAGGTTTTGCAATTGAAACTCAATATAAGTATTAATTCTCAGACTACAAAAGTAACAGTTCAGCTTCTAATCTAAAGTGTTGTGTAATTTCTCATTGCGAAATTACTGTTTAAGCTCTTATATTTGCTAAATTAAATCTTGAAAATTAAAATCCCATTTCTCTTATAGATCAAAGAGAATTATTTCTGACTGGATGATTAATTGTGGTTATTGTGCTTATAGTACACAAGACACTGCCTGAAGCTTTAACTAATATTCTCCCCTAAATTTATTGATTAGTTATTTACTTGTCTTGGCTACCAAACAATTAAATTTCAATCATTTTACAGCTGCCTTAAAGCTATTTTTCTCTAGTAAAGTATATATGGACTACTTGGCCAGAAAGAGCTTTTAAAAGTTTCAGAATATTCTTCATAAAGGTATAGAAGAAAATGAGAGAAGGGAAAGAAATATACTTCAAAGGTTTCATCTTGATCTTTGTAGCAAGAAAATAACTGAGGGTTTCACAAAGGATGAACTTAATTGGCATCCAACCATTTTAATACACTTTTGTAGTAGCCTGACCCTATCTGTACACATTGATTGGAATATTGTACTGTGTGTTCTTTACAAATGGCTCAGAATAAATGACCGTGCTGTGCAATAGCCATTACAAGACAATTTAACTAGTGATTATAGGTCTTCAGTTGTTGAAAGAAAAAAGGAAGATTATCCAGAACTAATAAGGTGGCAATGACATTTGGCAGATGAAGATTAATAATAATGAAAGAGAAAGAAAAAATAAATGCAAGGGAATTGTCAAATCTTTCTCTTCCATGACTTAACATAGATTTAGGACAACAAAATAATTTCTCAGACCATTGCTGCAGAAAATATTACAATCAAATACAAATGTATTTACCTGTATAAGTATCTGAAATTTACATCACAACTAGTCGGGCAACTAAGAAGGTAAATCATGTTAGAAAGTGGCAGTGAATAATTAAAAATTGGAGAACATATATATTTTTATTCAAGATGGAAATCATTCAAAAACAAGCCAAAATAAGTGTCCCTAGATTAAATGAATATCTGGGCAACTGAAAACCCTGAAAATTGTATACTTTGTAACAAAAATTCTGGGCCTCAATAACCACTCCAGGCTTTAGCCTCTTAAATCAATAAAACATCATCAGGGATAATGTAATGGTTTTATAGGAGCCTTGAGTAGTGAGTGTTCCCAGAGCTGACCTGTCCTCACTCTAATTCCTAAAAAAAAAAAAAAACTATCATGATGACTCTAAGGAAAGCTGAGGGGTACAGATGCTACTGGGCCAAGTATCAATAGTATAAATTAAACATCGCATTTAGTTTGGGTTTTCATGGAGGGGCATTTTGTGGTTACAAGGGAAAATTGCTTTGCTTTGTATATAAACATATTATTTATCTTTTCTCTCTTACAAGTTAGTGATTGTGTGTGTTGAATTGGCTTATTAATGGATAAAAATGGGTCTGTAGGGACAAAAAGATGTGATACCTTCCCTCATCCATCACAAGGGTCTTGGCCAACACTCCTATAACAAAAACAGGTTAACAAGAGAAAAATCCAACAGGTTTATTTAATTGGAGTTTTATGTGATATGGGAATCTTCATAAATAAAAATCAAAAGACTCAAGGGAACACTGTCCATTTTTATACTTAGATTCAGTGAAGAGTAGACAGCGTGTAGAAATGTGATTGGACAAAAAGTGAATGATCAAATGGTAATAGACTCAGTGGGGAAACCCAGCTAGGCCTGTCTGTTTAGAGTCTTTTTGGCTTCTCTGTGTGGCATTTCTGTATGTCCAGGTATAGGGCATGACCCTTTCTGGAACTTATGACCTACTATCAGACAAAATAGGTCAGATAATTTCTTTATGGCCAGTTCCTAGACAGAAATTTGGAGGAAGGTTAGAGTGATAATTTCAGTTTTTATGGCTGGCTTTGAGAAAAGGAGATTCGAGTTTCTATGACTCACCTTGGTGAAGGGGAATTCTGATTTCCATGACTGACTTTGGGGGACAATGAGGGGCAAGAGACAGGAGGACAAGAGAAGGTCAAAGAGGTTCTGAGGTTGCTTCTGAGGCCTTCCAACGTCCTTTAGTTCAAAGCACTCTGCATGCTAAAGACCCATATTTTGGAGTGCTGCTTTCTGAGCCCCAACAGGTTTAATATTAAAAAGGGTCAGGAAATTTTCCCTCAAATTGCCTACTTGATTTCAGGGAGGTAAGCTACAAGATACTAACATGACACTTTGGCCGTACTGTTATGTTTAATGCAATATGACCACATCCATTTATGAGAACCATATACTACCATATTGTGGTATAACATGTGAGCCTTCCCTCTGCCCTCAGAGCCACTGACCTCTGTCACAAA